>OLKM01001893.1:75073-98018 GCA_900291075.1 Melanogrammus aeglefinus
CAGCGATGTCTTCACGTTTCTCCATTCATTATGTGATTTTACTGTCCTAACAAAACTATTGCGATTTCTCTAAATAGTTATACCTAATTTTGAATTACTTATCCTAGAACCAAATCTAAAGGTTTATTTTAGAAATTTGATAGGGGAAAGGGGGGATAATATGAATAATACTTTAACAAATCCTATTTTCAGATTTAATAACATATTTATTTCTACTTCCGCCTCCTCAACGAAACGCAGTCATGTGTGAAAAATAAATTATTCATTATTTTCAGATGTTTGATCAATGAGTAGATTATCAATAGAAGGGCGACAGATCCGTCGCATGATGACTGAGCAAAGCCCCCTTGTGATTTGTAGTTGTTACATAGTTACTTGATTGTTTCCTTTGATCTCATGACAGCTCTACCTCTAGCTGGGACGTCCTGCCCAGTATCCGGCCCACCCCAATGCCAAGGTCACCATTCAACCCCCCCCCCCCACCCCCCACCTTCCCTTCAACTCTTTAACCCTCACAGTCTCAATCTCTCAGTCCCCTTCTCCTCAGAACACAGCAGCGTGTGTTTAGAGGCTAGACCTCAACGGTTAACCTAGGCTAGCCATCCTAACACGTGCACTAGTGCATTATACAGGAAGGAATTCAATTAGGCCATTCCTGCTGTGACCTCGTTTGATGTAAGGCAGTAGAAGTTGCTACATAACACATTAAATCCCATTTATTATATATATATATATAAACATATATATATATATATATATATATATATATATACACATATTATATATTGAATTCCTTCCTGAATTATGCACTAGTGCACGTGTTAGGAGGGTTAGTCTAAGTTAACCGTTGAGGTTAGTTTGTACTCTCGCAGGTTTTCAGAATGGATTGGTTTGGCATTTATTAACAAATCACTTTTCTACTACCCCTTAACAGTGTATGTCCTATTTATTGTTAAAAGGATTCCTTTTACTTTAACTACACTCTAAATAAGCTCATCAGTATATGTTTATGCTACAAAAGTAGTCCTGCTAATGCATAGAGATTTTGGCATGCACATGATATCACGTACATGATGATATTGAAGGGTCATATGGCATTAATTTGGGAAAAATAAAGGTACACACTTAATTTGTTTTGCAATTGAATGCAGTACATTCAATACTCTATCACAGTGGTTCTCAAATTGAGGTCCGCAGACTTCTAGGGGTAATTTGGCGTACTGCAGGGAGTCCTCAGAAAAAAGGAAAGCTTATATATCCTTTATTTTTCACCCTGATTAAATTTAATACAAAATCAAGAAAATGTACAAGTGGTTGAAACACAGGCCCATGTTTCTCCATAAATTGTGAGTATTTGCACCCTTATAATGTTAATGTCTTCGGTGAAGGGAGTACTCAGTTGAAAAAATATCTCAGAGGGGGTACACTGGTAGGAAAAGTTTGAGAGCCACTGCTTATAGGTTTAAACTGACAATTTAGAATGAGTGGAAAGTAATTCTCCTGCAAAAAGATGGGGTTAGTGTCATTCTAATTCTAACCTGTGTGAACCATGGATTGACGCTGTATGTAACTTGGCGGAGCAAGGCCTCTGCTGGATAATGTAACAAACTGCATGGTTAACAGTACATTGAGTCACGACGCCCTCTGCTGTTTCAGGGCGAACATGTCGGAGAAGCAGAATGAACAGAAACAAGACGTTGGTCTCAGTTTGACATCTGGAGCAGGAGGTCCTACAGAAGAGCCCTTGTCTTCAATTAAAGCCGAGCCCTGACCAATCCGGGATCCCCACCATCACCGCAAATCGGAGCAACAGTCTCTTAGCCTTAAGGCAAAAAAGGTTTTGGGCTTCGGTTTCCATCCCCATTCACTTATCTCCACAGTGGCCAAATATCTAAAAGATAGACAGGTTGTTTTAAAGATCGGGGCATACGTAAAATAATAAATAAGGGATGAAATTACTTGGAAATTTGATTTTTGTAAAATATCTTGCCCTTCAATGTTACAAATCAGTACAACTTGCAACTAAGTCTTGGAGTCTGGACACATTGCGGGGATGGGGCAGTCTCTAGAGGATTTCTTTGTCATCTGTTACCTTTGTATCCTGTGGCTGCAGTATTGCTTGTAAATTACTTCACATTTGTTTTGTCCGCCATACTTGCCTAAGGACATTGTTAAATGATTGCCCCAGTAAAACAAAACAGCCTCTGAGGCCAGTGCATGTTGTTTTCTGTTGTTGGGCTTCCCTTTCTCGTCAAATGACCATGAAGAACATTTAAGCACAGCCGAGTAAGGGATTTGTAAACCTCACCTCACGTTATCTCTAGGCCTTATGTTGTTCTCCAGAAACCCAACTCAAGTATTGTTGATTAAAGGTGCTATAATTCTGTTTAAAGTGTTATGCATATAAAATAAGACATTTATGTCAAATGTAAAATAAGTCATTGATGTAGTATACATGATGTGTCTGTGCCTGCTCTGTCTGCAGGCCTGTATTTGTATGACTTCTGTAAATAGCTCTTAAACCCATGTGCCACATTAAAATACTTGAAATATAACCCCCCTTGGCTTATAATTTATCTTGTTTGTAATTGACCACTAGATAATGTTGCAAATGTATCTATCCATTAATCTATCTATATGTCTGTCTTGTCTGTCTGTCTGTTTCTCTCCATCCTTACATCTATCTTTTTTATCAATCAATAATTCAATCAATCAATCAATCTATCCATCTTTCCATCTAACTTTCTTTCTATCTATACATCTTTCCATCTAGCTATTCCTCTTTCCATCCATCTATCCATTTATTTATCAACCTATCGTTTGTCTTGGTGACGGCCAGCGGCGTCACAAGAATATTTCATTCGGGGCTAAAGCCCCAGATATTATTTAAATGAGCCCTGAACATAATTTTTTGGTGTAAAATAAAATAAAATCAAAATATATTTTTCAATACTTATTGGTATATTTACTGGTAACTATGGAATGCATTAATTCAATTCAGTCTAGAAGTGATGAAATTATTCTAGTCACTAATGGTTAGTTAGTTAGTTAGTTATTTAGAAAGAAACATGGTGTTACACCTTTCCTGTTCTTCGGCTCTCAGACCGTATTCAGGGAGCACAGGGGAGACGTTCCCTCCAGGGCCGATGTCCTTTTGGGGGGTAACACCCCTCACTATGACCGGTGTGGGTACCAGATCGACTCGGCTGCCAGATCGATTCGGAATCCTGCGCTTACAGATGACTCATCGACACTTGACCTATCGACAACACAAGCCAACGGACAAAACCCGGAAGGGTTGTTTATGAACGGTGCTCAATCCGTTTTGGTTTTGATTTCATTGAACGCAGCCCGTTCTTTCGCACAAACAAAGCCATTGGAACCACGTCTAAAAGTACTGATGAATGCATATATTTGTACATTCATATATGTTAAATGTAAGGATTGACATCGTTAAAGTTAGATATTAAAACAGAATTTTCTAGTTTCTATTAACTGAAAATTAAGAACTTGAACAGTCATTTGATTGATGAGATTTATTTTGCTCATACAAAACCGAATTAATAGGTAGGGGAGAGGGGCACTGATGCCCAGTGTCCACTCCTCTCTCGACGGGGGGGGGGGGGGGGGGGTGGGGGATGCCATCTGAAAGAAGCAGAGGTGTGCAGATGTATTTATCTTCAGACCTTCAACTTCATACAATTAGTTTCCTCATGGATTTGTCTCCATATTTACAACTTAAATGTACCTATGCTCTTGGACGGCAGATGTTATCCCCCGTGGTAGCTCTTGGAATATATTCCATCCATCTTATATATTCCATCCAGCTTGCCTATAAACATAACTGTACCTCATTCACAAATTCCTGTCCTTCTGTTATAATTCTGTCGACCAGACCGAATTATGTCGAGGAGAATGTTCACAACTTTTCTGGACACCTCAACGGCTGTTTTGGTGCACAGGGGTTTTGCCACAACCCACTTTATGAAAAGCTCTGTTGCTGTCAGAATAAATCTGCAACATAAAATCAAAATGCATGTTATAAATGTAGTAATAATCGTTAATAGACATTCCTTCCCTGTCACTAGTTTTCCTTTAAACCAAATCTTTCGCATTGACTATCTCTAAATGATATATATACATATACACATACACACACATACATCAGCCATGCATAAAAGCTACCTTTTGCCCCTTGCGGTAGTGGGAAGGGACCAATTAGGTCAACCCCCACGACACTCCATGCCTTGCTGACATCAATTGGATGAAGGACAGGTGCCACTAGTGAAATTGACTAACACGTGTGTCTGAAAGCAGCTAGTGTGTGAGCATTTGATTACATTATACAATTTGTCAATTTATGGTAACGGGTAATTGTTCAATGGAAAGTGTAGTATACTATGCATGCAATCAATTATTAAATAGCTTTTACTGTTATTCAGGGCTGAAAAGTACATTATTACAAATATAGGCTAAATAAAAGCAAATATTTTGGGCAGTACTTGGAAGGTAAAAAAGCAAAGGAATAGTGCCAATACAGAATACTTCAGAAAAACTGTCTCAAATGCGTTTGACACACTGTGACTTACCCCAAAAGCTAGGTCTTTGAGATCTCCTTATGTAGTTATTAGCTCATGTTAGCCATCAATCTAAAGCCAAAAATATTATCTGATAAATCTTTGTACATTAGATTATTATTCATAGATAAGAAAACAAAAGAAGATTGTTACTTTCCTAAAGAGACTTGATCGTGCAGGTTAGTTGTGTATCACGGGTAAGCTACAAGCTACCCAGTAATTTTACATCAATGGGAGAGGCAGAATTGCTCTTTCTTCTCAATATAATTTAAGTTGATTTGTTTTTCAAAAACATCTTACATTATGAATTCTACAGGAAATTGCTAACAAGTGAAGATGCCAGACTTTTGTGCAGCCTATGGATGCGTTAATCTACGAACTCTCGAAACGAGAACCCGTGGGATCACCTTTCACCTGTAGGATATTACAATATTATGTCTTATTTTTAGGATAATCGTTAGCTCTATTTCATCCCTATTGACCGTTTCTGAGCACTGGATATCTCCACCTCGCGCATGTGCATTTCGAGCTTAATACATACCTCAGGTTAGCGGTGTGACTATACGTGACACCGGGAAGGCTATATCTTCCGGTGTCGTCAGAGGATCTGTTCCTTTACATCTTCTCCCTGCGCAGGTACCATATTGAACCTTTGTTTAGAAAAAAGAAGGAAATTCGCTAACAGCTGGCTACGTGCAGCGTCGTGACCAAGGTCAAAGGTGCGGGTAACCCGTCCTCCAGAGGCTGTGGCTAGCTTATATATTTCTAAAAGAAAGAAAAAGAGTTGTAGCCGGCGTTTGTTGTTGAGGGCAGTGTGCTCGTTCCCGCTCCCAGCACTCGTTTGCCTCATTGTTCTGTTATTGTTGGTGTGTCAGCCGTTAGCTTTGCTCTGTTCTAACCATCAATTTATTTTCCTTATAACTTACTGGTGAAGGCGGTGCTCTCGCTCCCGCTCCTAGTAATGTTTTAGTTTGGCTTCCCTTTTTTAGCAACAGCGCTTATGGTCTTAGCAGCTCTTACGCACTTACGATAAATAATTTCAGTTGATTTCATTTTCTGGTGAAGGCAGTGTTCTCGCTCCCACTCCCTGTAACGCCGCATTTGGCCCTTTTTTGATTGACAATTAGTAGCAGCGATCACGCTCAGGCTAATTAGTTTCTGGTTTTCAATTTACTAGTGAGGGAAGTGCTCTCACTTCCGCTTCCAGTTACGCTGCCTGTGGCTGCCTCCATAATGGCCCACCTATGTGTCGCCTGTGCGGTTCCTCTCAAGCCTGAGGACGGCCATGACAGTTGCCCTCCTTGCCTCGGTCTTGAGCATTTAAGGGAGAGCCTCACTGGCAGCGCCTGTATGAACTGCAGCCTCCTGCCTTGGGCACTTAGAGTGGCTAAGCCGGCAGAGATAGAGAATCGGGCAACAGCCTACAACCCCTATGCCTTAATGGGCCTCCCTCCCAGTCAGCCCGGTCGTTCTGGGCGGCATCGGCATGATAGGCCTGCGGCTATGGGTGCCCCCTCCCCAAAAAAAAAGGCAAGGCGCGGGCTGGCTTCCAAGGTGGACGGATTGGCGGCCGACATGGAGCAAATGTGGTCCCTCCTCTGGCCCTTCAGCCTGGGACTGGTCAGGGGTTGGCTGGGCTACAGCCGGGCCCCCCCTCGTCTCAATTTGGCGATGCCCTCTCTCTGGCGGCTTCGACTAACCTGAGGTTATGACAGAAGGCAATGCCTCCCACATATTGGACGAGGCCTCCTGCTCCTCTGCACAAAGCTCTCTCAAGGGGGCAGCAGGCACCTCCATGGCGGCCGTCATGTGGATGGCTCTGGCTCGCCTACAGCTCGATGCTGCGCAGACTGAGTCAGCCCAGGCCAGTGCCTTCTTCAGGCGCAACCCTGCCCCAGCCACATTCTCCGTCCCTCCTTGAGAGGAGTAACTGAAGGAACTTCATGCTTGCCGGAGGGACACTAGGGCCGTCAGATGTCCGGACCTTGGCTGCCATGCAGAATGTGGCACAAGTTGAGCTGGGCCGTATGCCACCAGTCGAGCCTGCCATCGCCTCCCTAATGAGGCTCTAAGGCCAAATGCCAGGTGTCCTCGTCCACAGTGCAGTGTCACAGATGACCTCCTGTCAAAGGCCTACGACGCGGCGGCACGCATAGGTCGTATGGGGACTCCCTTTCCCACCTGTTGCTGGGTCTTTCAACCTCTCTGCAGCAGGCCCAGGTTGAGCCGTTGCTGCAGAGTCTGAGTGACGCCTCATTACAGGCTTTTTCCCTCATGTCAGAGGAGTTAGGGCACACTACAGTATGTCCATCCTTGTACAGACTCGCCACCAGGTGTGGCTTGCGCAGTCTCCACTGACAGAGACTGTAGTAGGGTCCTCCGTGCTTCACTTTGAAGCACGGAGGACATCTGGGTTGAGGTGCCACTCCACCAGAAGCGTGTCGACATCATGGGCTGCACTAAGAGGTGTACCCCTAGAGTCGATCTGTGCTGTAGCATCGTGGACGTCGCCGGGCACCTTCACTAAGTTTTACCCCGTCAACGTCGCCACTCCCCATCCGATGGGTGTGGTCCTACTGCCAAACTCTGTTAGTGAGGTGGGCGTTGGATTATTTGTGACCTTTTTGGTATGGGTCATCCAGTGCTTTAAGCACCGCCTCTGGCGGTCAGTAGGGATGAAATAGAACGAAAGTTTCTATCACTCAGAATCCCTGTGTTCTCGCGAGAAGAATCTAGGAACAGATCCTCCGACCACACCGGAAGATATAGCCTTCACAGTGTCACGTGGGGGTCATCACGGGTGACTATGTTGGTATTAGGTACTCGAAATGCGCATGCGAAAGGTGGAGATATCCAGTGCTTTAAGCACCGCCTCTGGCGGTCATCCAGGATTCATAGAACCGTAGTTACATTTGTAACTTGTTACTTAGTGATGTATAGACAATACAGGTCCTGTTACACAGGAACAGCGGGGCTAGTATGACATAATAGAATTGCTAGATTGTTGTTGTCACAAGGCTTTTTACGAATATGATTGTTAACACAATAACTCAATGGAATTTTGGACACCTTTTTATTGTTTTTAGTGTGTAATCTTAAATACGGATTGAAAATGTTGACAATAATTAATGTATCTGGGTACATTTCTCACTTTTATAAGGTTTCCCAAAACCAGAGCGAGGAGAATTAAGTGGGAAATTGCCCTAAAAGGGACAGTTTTGCTGCCTCTGACAGGACACTGCTCTGCAGTGACCACTTCAGGAGTGAGGACTTCGACAGGATGGGGCAGACTGTCCGCCTTAAAGATGGTGTTGTGCCAACCCTTTTCAACTATCCAGCTCGTCTTCAAAGGGTATGTGTATCATTGACCAACAATAATTTAAGGTGTATAAGATTGATATATCAATATAAATATGTGATTAAATGTCATACTTCAGTTTTCGTTTCTGCAAGTTATATAATGTGTTGTTTATTACAGCACATTTTAGATACTCAAAACTTATTTTAGTCGGTAGCAACAAGAAGCACAACCGCATCTAAAAGAGCGGAAGACAACCTGGCAATGGACTTGATGCCTGATGTAGTATTTGCATGTGAAATTTCACAAACTAATGAGAGCATCATATGGCTTGTTATATTTAATCCTTTATCCTGATTGTACCCAGGTCTATGATGAGGTTAGTAGTCTAAGAGTCCAATATTATATGAGGTGGTACTCTGTGTAATTTTTTTTAAAACCACTGGCCATCTCACTTTCTTTTTCACTCATACACTGGAATGAATAAACATGTGTGAACATTGAAACTACACCCAGGGGTAGGCAACCTTTATATTTTTGTCCAGAGCCACAAAACACCTTATAAGTGGAGAAGCCTGTAAAATTTCTTAAAAGTATGCTGTTGTGTTTTCTGTTGGAGAATTGGAGAACCTAAAAATGCATTCAGGCTCACAGAATTCAAAAGTGAAGATTGTATTGTTGAAAAAGTAAGTTATTAATTTCCGTATTACTATTATTTATACATTTGTATATTTAGTCAAAACAACAGGGAGCTACTTGAGAGAGGAGATTGAGCCGCAAGTGGCAGTCCACTGACCACTTGTATGCATTGCCTGCTTGCCCTACTCAGCGAGAGTGAGGAAACTGCAGCGGGAGAAGATCAATGGCTTCAGGAGAGAAAACAGGGCCAAGAAGAACATGCAGGCTGTTCTGGAGGAACTGAAGGAGAAAAATCTCATCAACGAAGAGCTGAAAGACCAGCTTGAATGCTACTCAGGTAAAATAAAATATCACATTAAATATTTTGTGTATTCTATGTTCTTTGTTGACATTAAAAAGGAGACCTACTGAATAATTTTTTCTAATTGAATTTCAGATCTTCCGGTACATCTCCTGTCGAGGCAAGGAGTAGAGTACACCAAAGCCCAGAGATATTTTGCCCTTACACTCCATCTGCATGGTCCAAAGGCATATCAATACCTGAGAGATACTCTGCACGTTCACCTGCCACTTCCCAGTTCATTGCAAAGGTATTCTTCATGATGTCTAATTTTACACTGAATTACATTAAGCACTACAGACAATATTATTTAGTGTGTCCACCATAGGGGTGCTTGGGTTAGTGGTTAAATGGTTACGTTGTTAAATATCTTCTTTTTAATTATACAAGGTGGCTGAGCTCTCTTGATGCCAGACCTGGTCTCAATAAAATGATGTTGGACATGCTGGAAAGACGACGTCAGGAAGATGAGGTAAAATACAGATGTGTCACTCTGATGCTGGATGCCATGTCCACCAAAAAACACGTCCAACATGATCCTCACAAACAATGTTTGGATATGTGGGCATGGGGGATCGACTGAATGAGACTGATATGGCTTCCGAGGTCCTTGTTTTTATGCGGGTTGGGCATCAAGGTTATTGGAAATCTCCAATTGCATATTATTTGACCAAGTCCCTCACCCCAGAAACACAGAAAGTGTATGTTCACATCAGCAGCGAATTGCGCTGCAAAGACACTTTTGCTTTGCTTTTGTCGCTCAAGTCGCTCATGACGTACAATTCCATTTTGCAGACGCATTTAAAGGAGCCGTATGCTTTTAGTACAGACAGCCATATCAAAGAGTGAACTCCCATGCACTTTGGCCATATTGCAGAGACGGTTTTGCTTGTTGGATAAAGTGCTTCGACAGCAAGTAGGAAAGTGATTCCCCTCCAATATACAGTATATACACACGTGGACAAAATTGTTGGTACCCCTCTGTTCATGAAAGAAAAACCCACAATGGTCACTGAAATGACTTGAAACTGACAAAAGTAATAATAAATAAAAATTTACTGAAAATTAACCAATGAAAATCAGAAACTGCTTTTGAATTGTGGTTCAACAGAATCAGTTTAAAAAACAAACTAATTAAACAGGCCTGGACAAAAATGATGGTACCCTTAACTTAATATTTTGTTGCACAACCTTTTGAGGCAATCACGCGATTTTTGTAATGCCGCGTTTCCACTGCAGGGTGCGGTACGGTTCGTTTCACCTCAGTCCGGAGGGGGCGGTATAGCCCAGCTCAGTTCCGAGGTCGCGTTTCCACCACCGACAGTACCCTTTATGGTAGGCCGGATGTGGATCGCCGCAGCAGCTACGTAAACATCGTGACATCATAGCAGCGCGACACAGTGTAGCCTGCTCAATAAAAACAATGGAAAAGTTGAACGCCTCGTCCCTTACTGCTCCATCAAGCTCCATCTGCACGTCTTCCTCCCCAAGAATGCAGAGGAACGTCTCCACCTCCTTGTTCGCCCAAGCAAGCGTTTTACGCGACATGTTCATTGTAAAGAATAATATCTCGAGGCTACTGTTTGTTTGTTCTTATCCCCACGTCGCCCGGAAGTGACGATTCTGTCGACCAATCAATGGAGGGGGTGTGTAGCTCGAATTTTTTTTTCTCTGAGTACCCCAACGGAGGAGTACTGAAGACGAGGGCAAAATGAGTACAGCTCAGTCCGGGTCACGCCCACTTTTGGCGGTGGAAACGCAATCCGTACTGCACCTTTGCAAACCGAACCGTACCGCACCATTCAGTGGAAACGCGGCATAAGTGTCATTGAGACTTTTGCACATGTCAACAGGTATTTTGGCCCACTCTTCAATAGCAAACTGCTCCAGTTGTCTCAGGTTTGAAGGGTGCCTTTTCCAGATGGCATGTTTCAGCTTCTTCCACAGATGTTCAATA
This sequence comes from Melanogrammus aeglefinus, assembly GCA_900291075.1. Lineage (NCBI taxonomy): Eukaryota > Metazoa > Chordata > Actinopteri > Gadiformes > Gadidae > Melanogrammus > Melanogrammus aeglefinus. Next base: position 85,885 of record OLKM01001893.1, read on the forward strand.
GGATTTAGATCAGGGCTCATAAAAGGCCACTTTAGAATAGTCCAATGTCTTGCTCTTAGCGATTCTTGGGTGTTTTGGGTCATTGGTGTGTTGGAGGGCCCATGACCTGCGACTGAGACCAAGCTTTCTGACACTAGGCAGCACATTTCTCTCCAGAATGCCTTGATAGTCTTGAGATTTCATTGTACCCTGCACAGATTTAAGACACCCTGCGCCAGATACAGCAAAGTGGCCCCAGAACACAACTGAGCCTCCTCCGTGTTTCACAGTAGGGACAGTGTTCCTTTCTTGGTATACTTCATTTTTCCATCTGTGAACATTGAGCTGATGTGCCTTGCCAAAAAGCTCCAGTTTTGTCTCATCTGTCTGTAACCGGTACCTGGTGTCTTTTAATGAACAATGTTACTAGTTTACAATCAATAATCAATATATGGGCTAGACTACCAGAAGATTCTAAGGTTCGTTAAGGAGAGATATGGTAACTGTCTGCACCAGAAATGACAAACTGAAACAAGAGATATATATTTCAAAGGTAAGAGAATTTTCAAAGCTGTTCTTTTTTCTCTCTTACCTTTTGGTTTTATTTATTTAAGTAGAAAAAATGATAAACGGAACAATTATACCTAAATTGATTTAAAATAAAATGTGGAAAAGATTAAAATGATCACAAATACCTTTCTTATTTACACTCTTATTTTAGGTCACCAAAAGAGTCAACCCTTTCAAATAAAACTTAACCAGGTTTCAAAATACCTCTGAATACTTAAAACATCCCTAAATAACACATTTCAATTACACTAATAAAACACAGGAAAAACATTAGATCAGCCTATTTACAATATTTAAATAATTCAGTCTCTTGTCCCTACACTGCTGCAGAAACGATTAGAATTTGCCTTATTGTTCGTGGTCCAATAGGATCGCTCTTATGGGGTAGCTCGCCAGTCTGCACACCGCTGCGGGACCATAGGGAGGGCGAGCAGGATACAGACGTTCCAGGGTTCAATATCAAGGGTTTCGATTTACTGCACAGGCTTTTCGGGACTTTTAGTGGCGGGGGAATCTCTGTTCTTTAGGTTACTATTAAAAAAACGGTAGTCTATCGTCGAATCTCATCTGTGGCTCGTCCCGAAAAGGACGAATCTGCGTAACTGCTATCTGCTGACGCTAAAAAGAGGCGGGTCTAATTTCTGATTGGCTAACTAAGCCAAACCAGTTGCCATGCGACTTTGTTGAGTTACAGGTGGTTTAACAAATCACACCATACTATTTAGATTCAATAATTTAAATGCATTCATTTGCAATATTTTCCCAATATACATCTTTATCTCATTCTGTGGCACTATTTAGAACGACAATACACAAGCCATGTATTTCTTACTGGTTAGTAACAAACTTTTAAAAGGGGTTGTGATTTAAATCGAATTAAATGAAACGGTGTCATGTAACCCTGGGTTACATGTCCATAGGACATTCTCCCAGAAGCTTTGTGGCTTGTCGATATGCATTTTGGCAATTCCAGTCTCGCTTTTTTATGATTTGCTTTCAACAGAGGTGTCCTCTTTGGTCGTCTCTTTGGTCGTTTGAGTCAAACCACTTTGTTGTTTGACTCAAACAACGACGGATGGTGCGATCTGACACTGATGTAGGAAAAGCTCTCTCCACTAGATAGAGAGCTTTGCCTTGCAGCTCAGCTCTCTTTTCGTCACAACGGTGCGGTGAAGTGAACGCAATACCGCTCCCGCTGCTCCAATTCTCTGGCCAATCTCACGCTACATCGTCCCCTCACTCGCGAACTAGACCCCGAGGTACTTGAACTCCTTCACTTGGGCTAAGGACTCATTTCCTACCCGGAGTAGGCAAACCACCGGTTTCCTGCTAAAAGTCATGGCCTCAGATTTAGAGGTGCTGATCCTCATCCCAGCCGCTTCACACTCGGCCGCCATCCGATCCAGTGAGTGGTGAGGGTCACAGGCCGATGATGCCATCGGGACCACATCATCTGCAAAGAGCAGTGACGAGATCCTCAGACCACCAAACTGCATCCCCTCCCCACCACGACTGCGCCTCGATATCCTGTCCATGAATATCACAAACAGGATTGGTGACAAGGCGCAGCCCTGGCGCAGGCCAACACCAACCGGGAACGAGACTGACTGGCTGCCGAGAACCCGGACACAGCTCTCGCTTTGGGAGTACATGGATTGGATGGCCCTGAGGAGAGACCCCCCCTACCCCATACCCCCGCAGCACCTCCCACAGTTTCTCCCGGGGGACCCGGTCATATGCCTTCTCCAGATCCACAAAACACATGTAGACCGGATGGGCATACTCCCAGGCCCCCGCCAGGATCCTTGCGAGAGCGAAGAGCTGGTCCGCAGTTCCACGTCCGGGGCGAAAACCGCATTGTTCCTCTTCAATCAAGAGGTTCGACGATCGGCCGAAACCTCCTTTCCAGCACCTTGGAGTAGACTTTACCAGGGAGGCTGAGAAGTGTGATACCCCGGTAATTGGAACACACTCTCTGGTCCCCCTTTTTGTACAGGGGGACCACAGTTTGCCACTCCTTTGGCACTGTACCCGACTCCCATGCAATGTTGAATAGGCGTGTCAACCATGACAGCCCCTCAACACCCAGAGCTTTTAGCATTTCTGGCTGGATCTCATCAATCCCTGGGGCTTTGCCACTGCGGAGATGTTTAACTACCTCAGTGACCTCCACCAGGGAAATTGACGATGAACCAACCATCAACCTCGAGCTCTTGCCTCCATCCATAGAAGGGCGTGTTATTTGGATTCAGGAGTTCCTCAAAGTATTCCTTCCAACGTCCGACTACCTCCTCAGTTGAGGTCAACAGAGTCCCATCCTTACTGTACACAGCTTGGATGGTTCCCCGTTTTCCCCTCCTGAGGTGCCGGATGGTCTTCCAGAAACACTTTGGTGCCGACCGAAAGTCCTTCTCCATGGCCTCTCCGAACTTCTCCCACACCCGCTGCTTAGGCTCCGACACGGCAGCGGCTGCGGCCCTTCGAGCCTGTCGGTACCCTGCAACTGCGTCAGGAGTCCTCCGGGATAACATATCCCAAAAGGCCTCCTTCTTCAGTCGGACGGCTTCCCTGACCACCGGTGTCCACCACGGTGTCCGAGGGTTACCGCCCCTTGAGGAACCTAAGACCCTGAGGCCACAACTCACCGCCGCAGCTTCAGCAATGGAGGCTTTGAACACCGCCTACTCTGGCTCAATGCCCCCAGCCTCCACAGGAATGCTAGAAAAGCTCCGCCGGAGGTGTGGGTTGAAGATCCCTAGGACAGGGGCCTCCTCCAGACGTTCCCAATTCACCCGCACTACTTGTTTGGGCTTACCAGGTCTGTCCAGAATCTTGCCCCATTCCCTGATTCAACTCACCACCAGATGGTGGTCGGTTGACAGTTCAGCCCCTCTCTTCACCCGAGTGTCCAAAACATGCCGCCTCAGATCAGATGACACGATTACAAAATCGATCATCGATCTTCGGCCTAGGGTACTCTGGTACCATGTACACTTATGAGCACCCTTATGTTGGAACATGGTGTTTGCTATGGCCAATCCATGACTAGCACAGAAGTCCAGTAACAAACGACCACTCAGGTTTAGATCAGGGAGGCCGTTCCTCCCCACCAAGCCTCTCCAGGTGTCTCCATCGTTGCCCACATGGGCGTTGAAGTCTCCCAGTAGAAGAGTCCCCTAGAGTAGAGTCCCCTACTGAAACCCCATACAGGACTCCATTCAGGGTCTCCAAGAAGGCCGAGTACTCTGAACTGCTGTTCGGTGCATATGCACAGACAACAGTCAGAGTTTTTCCCCCCACCATCCTTAGGCGTAGGGAGGCGACCCTCTCGTCGACCGGGGTAAACTCCCGAACACCGCGGCGCTGGTAGCGCTCCACCTCCCTCTCAAGCTCCGGTTCCTTTCCCCACAGTGAGGTGACGTTCCACGTCCCCAGAGCCAGCTTCTGCCGCTCAGGTCTGGTCCGTCGGGACCCCTGACTTTCACCGCCACCCATGTGGCAGCGCACCCGACCCCAGTGGGTCCTCCTGCAGGTGGTGGGCCCACAGGACGAAGAGGGGGGGGGGGGGTGCCACGTAGCTTTTTCGGGCTGTGCCCGGCCGGGCTCCGTGGCAAACCCGGCCACCAGGCGCTCGCCAACGGGCCCTCCGTCTGGGGCTGGCCCCAGAAGGGGACCCCGGGCTTCCTTCGGGCAGGGTCTCTCCTCCTCTTACTCGTTTTTCCATGGAGTCTTGGTGAACCATTCTTAGTCTGGCCCCTCACCCGAGACCACTCTGCCATGGGAGACCCTACCAGGAGCATAAGGCTCCAGACAACACAGCCCTCAGGTTCACAGGGACACGCAAACCTCTCCACCACGATAAGGTGACGGTTCCAGGAGAGGTGTGTATCTGTGTGTACGTGTGTATCTGTTCTGTTTAATGTTGATTTCATATGAAAACACATGGTTATAATTACATAAATACATCTCTGTACAGGGTTGGGATTTCAACATACAGCCTTTCTTGATTTACATTTTTCTTAGAACCTATCTGTGGTAACTTCTGCCCAATACAGGCGGGCGGCCAGGTTGCAAAGGAAGAATACTCGAGGCGTAGTGACCAGTAATAACTTTATAGGTATGGCACATATCACGGCATACATCTACTAGTCAAGCAGGAAGTCAAGCTCGAACTACGGAAGCCCCGAGGAGCCTAGATTAATCCAAATAGGAATGCACTTTATCTTGTGATGCAAATTAACGTTACAACACTTCTCCCCCTTTAAATTCCAACATTCCACAAATTCAGAAAACATAACAATGGTGTTATAACTGGCAAAACTCTGAACATATACTGGTACCTTAAGAAATACAAACCTGAATAACAGTCACATTCATTTCAAGTGTCCAGTCAAATAGAAAGTCTATCTGGAGGTTTGCGACCGCGCTGCGACCTGCGCACTTCCCCCTCTGACTCCATAGCTACAACTAGTGGTGAGGGTGTTTTGGGTGGACCGGGTGTTGGTCAGTTGGGGAAAGACTGTGGGTCAATGTGAGAATTTCCATCCTCTTCAGGTGACACAGACACCTCTGCCTGTGGCTCTCTTTCTGGCAAAGTCAATGGAAGAAATGCTTCCTCAGTAGTCTGTCCCACCCCTGGAACACCTGAGGGACTGCCTGTTTCAGAGTCTGTGTTATATAGGCGCAGGCGCACATGGTCTTGATGCCTGCAGAAAACGTGTCGGTCTGTCAGCCTGACAACATAGGAGACTGGACCACTCTGCTTAAGAATAATCCCAGGTAGCCACTGCTGCTTGCTGATGTTGCTGAAGTTCCTCACATAGACTCTGTCATCTGGTTTTAACTGTCTCTCTCGTGCATGTTGGTCATGCAATTCCTTTTGCATCACCCGCTTCCTCTCCACTCTTGCCTTCATGTCTGGGCGCAGCAGGTCCAACCTTGACTTGGGCCTACGCCCCATGAGCATCTCTGCTGGCGTGCGTGCAGTTGTAGTCTGTGGCGTGAGGCGGTATTTGAACAGGAAACGGGAATGCCGGATGCTGAGAGAATCCCCTGTCATCCGCTTCAGGCCTTCCTTCACTGTCTGCACGGCCCGCTCAGCCAAACCATTCGAGGCTGGGTGAAAAGGAGCTGTCCGTATGTGGTGAATGCCATTTTGTTTCATGAACTCACTGAATTGCTCACTGGTGAATGATGTGCCATTATCCATGACCACTGTGTCAGGCAGAACGTGGACTGCAAACACTGCCCTGAGCTTGTCAATGGTTGAGGGAGCTGTAATGTGGCTCATTTTGTGGGCTTCTATCCATTTAGAGTGCGCATCCACCATTATAAGAAACATCTGTCCCATGAAGGGGCCAGCAAAGTCCAAATGTAGCCTCGACCAGGGACAGTCTGGCCACTCCCATGGGTGCAATGGAGCTGGTTGAGGCATGTTTTGATTGATCTGACGTTGCGTGCATGATTTTACCTTGCTCTCCAGATCCTGATCCATTTTTGGCCACCAGACATAGGATCTTGCAAGGATTTTCATTCAAGACACCCCCGGATGAGTCTCATGTATTTCCTCTATGGTCTGTGAATGTCCAGGGGGAGGCACGATGACTCTAGCACCCCAGAAGATGCAGCCATCCTGCAGGCTCAGTTCTGTTTTGCGTTTGGCATAATGCCTTAGTTCCTCTTCCTCCACCGTACTGGGCCATCCTTGTAGGAGGAACGTCTTAACTTGGGATAGCACTGGGTCCCTCTCTGTCCACTGCTTGACCTGAGTCACTTTTATAGGGGATTCTGACAGTCTCTCCATTGAAAACACAGTCTCTGGAGGCACAAATGTATCAGGGTTGTGTCCGGTAAAGGCAGCCGGCTTAGTGCATCTGCGTTTGCATTATTCTTACCCGCTCTGTAGACAATAGTGTACTGGTAGGCTGACAGTGTGAGCGCCCAACGCTGTATCCTAGCTGATGCTAGCGGTGGAATGCATCGGATTTCACTGAACAGGCTCATTAGTGGTTTATGGTCTGTATAAATTGTTAATGCACAACCATAAATGTACTGATGAAAGCGCTTAACAGAAAAAACAATGGCCAAACCCTCTTTGTCCAGCTGTGAATACCCCTTCTCGGCTGCCGTCAGTGTACGTGAATTGAAACCAATGGGCTTCTCTGAGCCGTCCTCCATTACAAGGTGATCTCTTTAGCTGGGTCATAGTGAACAAGCAGCGGTGCAGAGTGGAGGAGCTCTTTTACTTTCTTGAATGCTGCCTCTTGCTCTTCATGCCACTGCCACCTAGTGTCAATGTGCAGCAGCTTGTACAGTGGAGATATCACCTTTGAGAGGTCAGGCATGAACTTGCCATAAAATTCACCATGCCTAAAAACGACCTGAGTTCAGCAACGTTCTTAGGGCTGGGGGCCTCTTTGATAGCTCTCACTTGGTCTTCCAGCGGGCAGAGCCCATCAGCTGTGATTTTGTGACCCAGATAAGTCACACTCTACGCCAGGAACGAACATTTGCTGCGCTTTAATCGCAGCCCTGCGTCTGAGAATCACTTCAGCACCTGTTCTAAGTTAACCAGATGCTCCTCCTCTGTGGCCCCTGTGATCAAGATATCACCCAAGTACACTGCTACATGTGGAATCCCCTGCAGTAGAGTGTCCATTGTTCTCAGGAAAATGGCGGGGCTCGACTTCACTCCAAACACCAAGCGATTGTATTTGAATAACCCCTTGTGAGTGTTGATAGTGACATACTCTTTTGAATTTTCGTGGAGAAGGAGCTGCTGATAAGCCTGGCTCATGTCCAACTTTGTGGGAAGTTTACCCCCTGCCAGAGTTGCAAACAGGTCCTCCACCCATGGCAAAGGGTGCTCCTCCAGCTTAGAGACTTGATTTACTGTGAGCTTATAGTCCCCACATATCCTAGCCATTTTGTCCTGCTTCAAAACCGTAACAATGGGGACCGCCCACCTTGAAAATTGGATGGGCTCAATGATACCCAGCTTCTTTAAGCGTTCAAGCTCCTCCTCCACTTTGCCTTTCATGGCATACGGCACCGATCTGGGCTTGAAAAAACGTGGCGTGGCCTCAGGGTCAACATGGAGTCTCACTTTTAAGCCCCTTTAGTGTGCCCAGCTCATCCCTGAACACGTCCCTGTACCGCTGCAGGACGTCCTCTGTTGTGTGTGCATACTTAACTTCATGCCAGTTCAGTCAGATCTTGCGAAGCCAATCACAGCCCAAAAGACTGGGCCCTCTGCCTTTAGCGATCACCAGCCTGGCCGTTGCCTTCTGTCCCTCGGCTGAAATGTCCACAAATAGCACCCCTAAATGTGGTATAGGCTGTCCTGTATAAGTCCTGAGTTTGAGCTTTGACGACCTGAGGGGGAGGTAGATTAGACCCCCATGTCCTCCTGTAGGTCTCCTCGCTGATGACCGACGCTGTGGCACCTGAATCAATCTCAAACTTGATGTCCTGCCCCTCTATCGTCGATTGTGCATAATAGGGTTCTAAGCAGTTCTCTCATCATGTCTCTCCACTCCAAACATTTTTATAGGAACACTAGCAGCATCCTCTGCATCTCCGTCAAAGGTGGTGTGGTGGCTGCCTGAGAATTTTGTGTTTTCCCCTGTCCTTTTGAGCTCCTTCATGTTTTAGCTAAATGTCCCCTTTTGTTACATGCATGGCAAACAGCATCTTTGAATTTGCAGTTATTTGCATAGTGTGCCCCTCCACACCGAAAACATTCCACCCGCCTTGCCGGTTTATCAATCTCTCTCCTGACTTGGTGCACTGCCACTGTCTGCGGCACTCCGTTCCCTAGATATCTCTTGCATTATTAGCTGCCATTTCCATGTCATGGGAAATCTCTAGGGCATTCTTAAAAGTCAAGGGAGGGGTTTCCCCCAGCAGGCGGCGCTGTATGGCAGAGATGTTCACAAGTCTTTTTTTACAAGTCCAAGTCAAGTCTCAAGTCTTTGGTCACGAGTCCAAGTCAAGTCTCAAGTCTTTGTGGGGTGAGACTTCATCAAGTCTCAAGTCTTTGGTCACAAGTCCAAGTCAAGTCTCAAGTCTCTATGAGCTTCAATCATCTGCTGCTATCCGGTTACTAAGAATACTGCCCAGCTTTATCTAAGAAATTCAAAGCATTTACTGTATTATTATCACCCCTTTATCTATTAGCATACAGTATCAGTACTGATTTAGTTGTTTGTTATATGATCACAGGCCATTGTAATGTAATATGAAGAAAACAAACAACAAATGCTTTCCTTTAAAGGAAACTGTATTTCTCCAACATGAACATAGAGTAGTTACAGAATTTTGTATATTAAAAAAGAGCAAAACTGTTGCTGTCATATTATCTGAATACTGAATACTGTCTATAAACTGGTGATATTAAACGATGACCCACAACAGGCACATCATATAACAAAAAATATTCCTTAATATATAAAATAATTTATAAAAATAAAACTCAAAACAGAATGTTTACCTTATTCTTCTCTGAATAGAATACACAGTATGCACACAAAACATTAACAAATGTGTACTGTAGCTGTCCTCCAGTGGCCTACTGTACTGGAAAAAAATATTATCCCAACAGAATGGTTACATTTTAAAAAATATTAGTTGGACAGTGTCTTTGCACTAAGCCTGGCTCTTGTGAGGGCGCGCATTATAAGGCCTCCGTGACTGAATACCTTTCCACTGGTGCACTGGTGGCAGGAACAGCGAGCACTCTCATAGCCACAAGATAGAGCCTCGGGAACACTTTAGCATGCCTTTTCCAAAAACCTAGGCAGTCCGTTTCCTCTTCATCACAGGACACCTGGAGGTAGCGACTGAGCTCAGCCTTAAGAGATGTTACATGGTCATCCTTCTTGTTGCTTTTCTTCCTGTAGCCAGTGAAAAGGCGTGGAGTTTTAGTTGGTGGCTCATCCTTATCATCTTCTCCACTACTGCTCTCAGCAAGTATGGTGACTTTCCGAGCCTCTGCCAAGACGAGGTCTGAAAAAGTTGCACAAAAATTATGGTTAGTTTTAATATTATGTTGATTGACATACACTACTCAACAGTGGTGATAATTATAAGTTAATGAACGATAAAGTAAGTCTGAAATGAGATTTTACTGATGTTATTGAAAGCAAGAGAAGATTTGTGTGCCTGAAAAGTTGGGAGGAGGAAATATATACAATGTATTGAATTAAGCATTAATTTGGTAGCTAAAAACTTCAAGCCCTGAATGTTAATAATGTGTTTGGAAATGCGCATTCACCTACCTATTATAATTTCCTTCACTTCACTCTTGACTTCATCTGGTGTGAGGACATCTTGCTCTAGCCAAAAGAAGCAAAATGATGGGTTGAGTAGTGCAGACATCATATAGACCACATCTCCAAATGGAAGTTCTCCTGCAGGTTGAGCTGAGTCATCCATTCTGACATTTGCAAAGATCCCCTGAAAACGGCCGTTGCAGGGACTTCTGGAGAGCCTTTCACAAAACCGGCCAGATGCGCGAGTTGCATTCACGCATAGTGTTGAGTGGCTGTTGAGTGACAGAACACAAGGCAGAGTCACACTTTAGAGTCACCACCTTCTCCCCTTTGTGTGAGGTCAGTTGCTTGAAGAAATGGAGCCAAAATTTCCACAAGCTCTTTCAGCTGACCCAGTTCTCTTGCTGTTAAGCACAGGCCTTTATGTCCTTGGGCTTCCAGGAGAGTGTTTAGGCTTTGAGGATCCAGGTCTGTGACTGCCTCCACAAGGCGGAGAGTCGAATTCCATCGAGTTGATACGGCAGAGGGGATGCTGCGATTGGCTTGTACTCTCTCTCAAATGCTTCCTTCAGCCCACAGGTGGAATGAAGTAGACTGCAGAATTTTGTGACTTTTGCCATTGCGCTATTCAGAGTCTTATGCTACGCATCACCAAAACGGTCTGACACGCGTATCACGCGATATCACAAATCGGCCAGTGTTCCATAGTGAGACCATTGTTTACGCGCGTTATGGCGACCGCGTACACGCGTATTAAGTGAGCATTTACTCGCCGTTAGGCGCGAGTATGAGCGACGGTATATTGACGCGCGTATATATACGCGCGTACATATATGGGCGTACGAAGAGTTCAAAAAATTGAACTTTTTACAGCGCGTACGCTCGCATCCTTTAGGAACGATCGGCGCATGTTCCATGGCGATATGCCCTATTATGATGCGGGAGTGTGTGCCGAGGCTGCACGCAATGCAGGTTCACCACAGCAAGATACGATGTGCTTGTCAGAGTAGTCAAAGAACTCGACTTGGCTTTATATGGGAATGGAGAGGAAACCACCCAAAAATTGCTTCCGGTGAAAGCGGCTTGGGAGGAATCGCCGTAATTGTTTCAGCAGCTGGACACGAATATATATTTATATATAGTTTATATTTTATCTTTATGGACACACAAAATGAATTCTTGCTTGTTTGGGTAATATACTTATTGTCCTTGTTAATTATGTATGGTTTGCCAAATGGAATGCCTGTCCGTTCGAATGAGAGAAGCAAAGTGTATGCGCGAGGTGCACAGCCAAAATCCCGTAATGCATCGCATGCGCATGTATGCATGCGCCCTAAAGATAGCATCTGAACAAACGCACCACTGACTTTAAACCAGGTATTTTCCTGTCAGGATAGCGCAATGGTTTTCAGAAACGTCCAAATACGGTTTGGCGCAGAACACACTCCTCCTTCCGCCGAACCGCCCCTTGGGGCGCAAGATTCATTCCTAATTTACCGGCGATAGCGCTGGTGCCAAAGAACGCTCTGCCAAGTTGTAAAACTAGCAACGACACATGCGCAGTACTCTAAGTCACTTGCGCGGATGGCAAGATAGGGCCCTTAAGTCTCTTTCAGTCCATCACGCACCACGAGCTGTAATGAATGTGCAAAACACTAAGCGCTGTTGCCGCAGCTGCTCTGGTAGTTGTTCCACATCGTCCCTGGAAATTCTCACTTATATCCTCCCATAAGTTGCTGTTTTCCAGGTCTTCTTCACCTCCATCACTCCTACAGTTGGTCTGGTCAGAGGGGAAACAATACTGTTGAAGGCTTTCCTCATATTTGCTGCGTTATCACAGATGATGTAATCTAATTTGTGTTTTATATTGAATTTGTCACATATCTTCCTCGAACTTCTCACTTATTCTTTTCTCCAAGTGTGTGACCCTGTGAATCGTTCACATACACTTAAGCAGAACTGTCTGCAGCTTGGGTTTGTTTTCTTCTATGCTCTCCATGAAAGAAACAAAAGTGGGCTTTTGTTACCCCCTAAAAAGCCACGCATGCTTCGGTCAGTCCAGATATCAACAGTCACAGACACATTGTCTGTCTTTTCTAGTTTGGATTTGATCTTGGACTCTTTGTCTGCTGCTAGCTCACTCAGACGTCTGGTTACGGTGCTTCGACTTGCTGGGCAGTATCTCTCCTCTACCACTGACATGAAGTTCTTGAAGGCAGGCTTGTCAATTAAAGACAGAGGCAGATTGCAAGAAATTATTAGATCCTGTATAATTGACTCAGTGATGGCCTTCTGCCCTGGATGGCCATGGCT
>OLKM01001894.1:0-17500 GCA_900291075.1 Melanogrammus aeglefinus
TCCCGATGCTCATGACACCCATATTGTCAATCAAGGTGAGCGATAGCATGAACCGCTATGAATCTTTGTAGTTCTAGCAGTACGCTTTGGTGGGAGCACTTTTTTCTCACGACCATGAGTATCTACTAAGCTTTGGATCCAGTGGTCGCGCTGAAGTGCGCTTGTACAATGGTAATGTAAGCCACATCGAGTCTGCCCTCACGTAATGCACATACGTGATGTTAGTGTATTTTTAAGTGTCTTTGTTCGCATGCCCTACAGTGTCAAATGCTGATTGTAATAGTGTCAACAATAACAGATGTGTAATATTTTCTAATGCACTCTGCTCACAGTGGCCCACAGAAGAGAACAATCCACAGAGAGCACAGATGGGCTCAGAGGAGAGAGGACCCAATACAGCAGGTCATAACATAATGTGAGGCGATAGCACTGAACACTCTGAACACTTTGTAGTGTTCTACAGTAGTTCTGCGGCCAAGCACGGTCCTTTGCATCACCGACCAATGTACTTATTGGTTAAGCTTTTGGATCAAAGCGTCAGGCCTAAAGCTGCCTACTAAATGTAGATATAGTCTCAATGTAGGCCACATCGAGTCTGACTTCACGGATGACAAGGCTGCTATATAAATAAAGTTGCCGTACCTTTGGCCTACAGTGCTGAAAATGTGTACGACCCGTTAATCAACAAACCAAAACATGTGTTTGTAAGACAACACCCCTGGCCCCCACAGGTAGCCTGGTACGACGAGACAAACGACAACCAGCTGATATAAACACCGGGCTGACGCACATGGTCTGAGCCGACAGCACCCAGCACCGCCACGCTGAAGACAGGCGGCCAGAGCCTGGTCCCGATGGTAACGAACCGAGTAGTTCCAATCAGCCCGCTATACTAGCAGCTGACCACATGCGACCTACCACGCTCCGCTTAGTACATAACTGCTCGGTCACTCTACTGAGGACGACGAGACCCACGCCGCTAATACAGAAGAAGGAACACACATGGTACGATCCGACTTAAGTACAAACATACCCTGGTGGTCACATATGGTACGATTGGTACGACCGACAAGACAACAACGCAGCAGCTAATACACAACCCCTGGACCCACAAGATACCATGACACGAAGTCGACTAGCTACAACAGTCTGGGTCACAATGGTACGATCCAGACCGACGCGGACACCAATAACCAGCATACAACACCGATGGACACATGTGACGACCCGAACTTAGTACAACATCACTGATCACTATGTGTACCGATGGTGACGACCCAACACTCAACAACATCCAGCTATATAACAACACCCTGAGACCACATGAATATGACCCATACTTAAATGCAAACACCCGGACCACATTTGTTACCATGGTACAACCCGACACAATTAACAACACCCCTGACCACAGGCCACCGATAGGTAAGACCCAACACACACACCAGTTAATGCAAACAGCCCTGACCCACATGGACTATGACCCAAAACAATAACACAACAAACCTGATCACATGGGTACGACCCAACCACAACTTAATACAACACATTTCATTTGATACATTTGTTTCGTCTAAAACCAACAAACTATCAAGATGAGCGGACTCAAAACCCACCTCTGTACTGCCTCCTTCCTCGCCAGAAGGCTCCCAGAAGTCTGCCGCCCAGGTGCTGTCGGCGTGACCCCCTCCTCAGGTTGTAGGGACCTGGGGGCCCGGCAGCCCAGGTCCCCGTGGCTCTGTGGAATGTAGGAGGACAGCTCCACCGCCTGGGGACCACACAGCGGTAGCACTAGCATGTAGACTAGCATTAGCGTTAAGCCCTTAGCACTGCACCCAACCCCTTCATGTATCACTACACTCTCTGGCTTATGGATATTTTACAAAATGTTACTTACTTTAGCCAGAGTAAACATTTTAAATTACAATGTCCAGTGGCCAGATCATGTAAGTGAATTACATCAGTATAGCAATATTATTATTAATATACTGGGGTCGCCTAAAGCTCGGGTAGTTTTGATCCCTGGCTCCTCCTAGGCTATAGTGTCGAGTTGTCTACCCGGTCGGCTTATAAACGCGGTGAACGCAGACTGCGTCGGATGCGTCTGCGATGGTCATTCCGTTGTGGGAACCTAATCAGCCCTTACTGTTCCTAACGAGCTTGTTGCATGGTGGACTCCGCCGTCCGCTGTTTGAATGTGTTGCGTGAAACTGATTGAGGCTGAATGCCCTAAATGTTACTATACTATATTAAACACCCATCCGTGGGGCCGGCGTCTCTGTGATACCTTGGCCTTCTCGGCAGCGTTGGCGAGCGCGCCGCTCCACAGGGTGCAGTTCTCCTCGGTGACCAGCAGGAAGCAGTCTCCACTGTTCAGGGAGCCGGCAGTGGGCTGAACCAGCCGGGTCTGGACCTGCTTCCTGCCTGTTGACACACACACATACACACACACACACACACACACACACACACACACACCACACACACCACACACACAAGCACACACACACACACACACACACACACACACACACACACACACACACACACACACACACACACACACTAAAGTCCCTTATTGTCATTCCTTATTTTCCATTTCAGACCTAAGCACAACACCGGTCTGGGTGATCGACCCCTCGTAACCGTCCCTCATGGCTTTACTCAAAGTTCAGCTACCAATGTAATTAGTTATAATGACTTCAGCAGAAGAGCCTTTAGCGTGAACACGCATGCCAAGTATACAGGAAATGGTAACACAGCACTTTAAGTGTTCAAAATCAATGGGTGTCTTTCAGTGCAGCGTTTGAGGACAACATAACAGTGAATCCCCATAAAATTACTTTATAAAGTACAGGCTACCAATATCTAGGTTTGCAGACATAAGTATATATTCATGCTGTATCACAGTGTGTATTCATAAACTAATACGTTTGTTGTCTGACCTTTAATTTGAAGCAGCATGAGGCTCTTGGAGGGGGCGTGGTTGGTGTCGATGACATCATCGGAGGAGACCGCCTTCTCTTTGCTGTTCTGGCGCGAGTGGGAGTTGTTAGCCTCTGAAGGGGGCGGACACACACACAGACACACAGACACACAGACACACAGACACACAGACACACACACAACACACACACACACAGACACACAACACACAGACACACACACACACACACACACACACACACACACACCTTGAGTACTTTCATTCCATGTACAAGACGATAGTCTTACAACGCAAGCACAACATTTGTTGATTATTTTGAGATAGACAGAACCTGGGCAGGAAACCAAGAACTGAAAGGATTCCAGGATTACACCTCGTTTCCAGATATTCTATTGAAGAGAATATCAAGAGTGGCAAGAAAGCTTGCTACTCAAGCCTTCAGACGAGGATTTTAAAAGTGGCCACTGGCCAGTCTCAACAAGGTTGATTTGAAACCTTTAAAGACACTTTGTCTCAGATCATTGCTGCCTGCCCAGGATGGTTAAGCTTTTCATCCCTCCAGCCTTCCTTGAAAGGTATACTAGCGCTGGCCGAGGTAGCGCTCCCTGTTAGACAACAACGCGCTTCCAGATCCCCGTCCAGAGCAACACGATTGGCTGACACAAACTACAACACAGATAGGAAGCGGAAGAAAGCACCACGCCCCTTTCACCCTAGATGGGCGCAGGTCTGCCCTCCGACTTGATAGATTCTGAACCTAGAGTCGACGTGTGAGTGTGTGTGGGGACGGGACGGGGGGGACGGGACGGGGGGGGTACGGACTCACTCTTCTGGGCCGTCACGGCGTCGCTCTCGTCGGGGGTCCCGTTGGGGTCGCCGTGGTCCCCCATGTGGTCCTGGTTGATGTCGGCCCGGGCGGCCAGCGCCCTCAGGGGGTTCCTGGAGCCCTGGGAGCGGCGGGACGGCCGCACAGCCCGCCGGTGCTCCGTCACCGCCGAGCTGAGGCTGAAGGCAGAGAGAGGGGGGTCGCACGATACAGCGCACACGCACGGTTACACATCGATTTAACAGACACACACAAGGAGACACACACAAACACGAAAAGGCCTTGTATATCGAGTATGCTAGAGACTCACACACTCTCTCTCACACGTATATACATGTGCACAAACACAATAAAAATGAATCACAGAGCACACACAGACACACACACCGGACACAGAATAACAAAATGTACACACACACACAACACACACACACTAAAAATGACACAAATATTTAATAACACACTCATCTTGCAGACACAATGTACCTATTCATAAAACGACCACAAAACAGACCTTCCAATCATGTATGCGCGCACACGCACACACACACACACACACACACACACAACACGACACAAATATTTAATAACACACTCATCTTGCAGACACAATGTACCTATTCATAAAACGACCACAAAACAGACCTTCCAATCATTTCTGTCCTAAAACTACACACATGCACACACAAACTTTATCCATCCCGGGACTATGCGTCCAGCTTCACGCTCCACTCACATGGCCGTGCTGGTCTGGCAGAAGACCCCCAGGTCCGGCTGGGGCTCCGTGGCGCCCCCCACCTCTGGGTGCGCCGGGACGCAGGCGGCGGGCGGGGAGGAGAGGTCGCCGTAGAAACAGCCGTCCGTCTCCCGGGGGTCGGCCGGGGGCGACGCCCCCTCCGGCCCCTCCTGGGGGCCCCCGGTTTGGGAGGGGCCCGGACCCCACCGGTCTGTGAGGGGGGGAAACGCTGGGTGAGATGAGTCGTGTTTCGTCACATTCGTGAAAAGCTTCGGGTTGATGCTCTGGGTTGGGCAGAACGGATGACGCTCAAACCAACATTCGATGGGTTATGAATGGATGAACTGAAGTCAAGTGAACGCATGCAATGCGTTCACTTGACTTCAGTTCATTCATTCATAACCCATCGAAAGCCTGGAGGGGTCAAATCAGCTCTATTCCATCTAATCAGTTGTTCAGCTTTTAATATCAATCCGTTTGATCAAATAAACAAGACTTTAATTTGATAAATCATTTGAGGAGTCATGGGGTCTAGAAAAGCTACACACATAGTTTTATAATTCTCTTTTACAAAAGGAAAATCTATTTTGACAAACTACTCCAAACCGGAGGGCCACGCAGTGAAGGTTTTCTGAGGGCTGACCTTCAGGAGGACAGGTCGTGGCAGACGGCCTCTTGTCCTGTAAGCCGTCGTGTTTGTCTGGTTCCGGAGCGCCGAGACCTGGAAGGACAACGCAACAGAAATCAAACAACAGACTATATAGTACGACTACACGAACTACACAAATATTCAAAATTCAATACAAATATTCAAATAGAGAAAGCGGAAGAGCAAGAGATAGGGACAGAGAGAGAGAGAGACAGAGAGAGAGAGACGGGTCAAGCAGGAGAGACAGACCGGGGCTCACCTCTCGTGGCCATGCGTGCGGACGCAGCCGTCGGAGTCCAGGCTTCGCTCTCCTTGCTCTCCCCGGCGCTCGCTGGCTCTTCTGCGTCGGGACGGGGGCACGCACTCTGCTCCTCCTCCTCCACCTCCATCCCCTTCTCCACCACCCCTCCTCCTCCTCCTCCTCTCTCTGAGGGGTGGGCTCGCCCTCCAGGGTTTTACTCTGCGCCTGAACACAGAGCGACACCGGGCTGGAGTCAGGGAGGGCTAACACGGGACGCTTTTACAACAACCAGTAGGCGGACGGACAGACTTTATGAAAAGAAACCTTTAGGAATGAGATTAAATCATTACATGTCTAAGATGTATCAAACGGATCCATACAAATAACGTTTTAACGTTATTATTTTTATTTAAAAAAAAAAAGAGTTTTTGGGGTGGTTTGTTGTCGTGTTTATTTGTGTTTGTGTTGTTTATTGATGCATAACAGAATTTTCCCCATTTCCAATTTAAGACACATAAGGGTAAACCAGCAAACATCCCTGTCGCATCACCTTCTTCCTCCACTGGGGCTGGGCCCGGGCAGGCGAGGTCACTTCCTGTGCCTCGAAGGACAGGTTAGACTGAGGAGAGAGGAGAGGGCAGGCTGCGGTTAAACCGGGGCTAACAGACCGACGGCGAGTCCACGAACATGCTAGTCAGTTCATATGGTGGGCGCTAGAGGGCGCCAGAGAAACAGAAATATAGAGGACGAAAGATGACTTTCATTCAAACAACATTTTAGTAAGTACACATTAGTAGTCATACTAGCCGTGAATTAACTAAACATTCTTTTTCAGCAAATAATTCACAAGAATACACTTTTTCCCATGAATAAAAAGGGTCAAATTCATACAAAGTCAGTCAGAAATTGAAACAGGCAAAAATGAATTCAACATTTCATTATTTGACGTTAAATTCCACTTGACTTCCGACGTAAAAACATGTCATACACTGCATTCTCACACAATGTACAGCGAGAGCCATGCATGATTGGTCATGCAGACTTTAAACCGTTTCGCAGCAACACTGAGGATTTTACCTGGTTGAAACACATGACATACTGAGGTGGTCTGCTAGAATACACAGAGGCAAAGACTGGGTCCTGGGTGGGAGACCATTCAACAGAATGGAGAGAGAAAGAGAGAAAAATTGAGAGAGAGAAAGAGAGAGAGAAAAGAGAGAGAAAAAGAGACAGGGAGAGCGAGAAACAGAAAGAGAGAGCTGCAACATAAGGACAGACAGACAGATATACAGACAGATAGACAGACCACAGAGCGATAAAGACAGAGAGAAACGCACAGAAAGTTCCTGAAACATTAACCAGTGTCAAAGCGTTAACATATTCACGCACATCTCTGCTTTCGTCTGCTGTTCGAGCGGTGTGGTGCAGAATGTCTTACCCAGCAGTGATGGTCCACTGTGTCTTGGTGAAGGGTGCAGTTGTCATTCTCATCCTGCAGGGGGCAGTAGAGCAATGAAGAAAGAGACTTTTAACATAGAAACAGGTGAAGCAATGTGGCATTGCATGTCTGTGCATTAAACTGGTATTCACACCATTGCACGCACCACACACACACACACACACACACACACACACACACACACACAACAGCACACACACACACACACACACACACACACACACACACACACACACACACACACACACACACACACACACACACACACACACACACCACAACGTAAAAGCAGGGACAAATAAAACACATGACATCGGACTATAACCTCGTTAATGGACGGGCTGTTTACAGCGTAGTTCAGCGACCGCCTGTTAGGTACATGGCTCCGTATTATTCCAAGAGCGCAGGGGGGAAATCCCAAGAGGACCGTAACGCGAGTCTTATGAGTCCTGATTGGTTGCTAGGAGATGAGATATCTAGTGTCGTTGAAGGAAAAGTAGACTCTGCTCAAACTCGGCCACTCTGTTAGGTCTGCAGGAGCAAGGGTGGCTGAGATAACCCGCTCTAATCCACGAACAAGGTCTCAAACTGTGGCCTGAACCAGGCTCACACGGTGTGATATCTAACCCCTACTCTCTTAACGCTGCTAATTCACTGTGCTGCTAATGAATAAGTGGACT
This sequence comes from Melanogrammus aeglefinus, assembly GCA_900291075.1. Classification (NCBI taxonomy): domain Eukaryota; kingdom Metazoa; phylum Chordata; class Actinopteri; order Gadiformes; family Gadidae; genus Melanogrammus; species Melanogrammus aeglefinus. Next base: position 7,539 of record OLKM01001894.1, read on the forward strand.
TGGATAGGCTTTGAAGTGGTGGGCTCAGATCTAGATCTCATTTCAACGGCCGAGGGATTACAGAAGTGTTGTGGGGTCAAGGGGGCGTGACCTTTTGCTCAGGAAACGTTAAGTTAAGTCTGTCTACAGACCCGGGACCAAAGCTCCTTGGTACCTAGAGGGGGGTTTGGAGTTTGATCTGGATCAGACTTTTACTTTTTTTAATCATTCTGTTTCACTGAGCAACCATCATCATCGTCGATATCAACGCTGATGAAGACGGAGTGCAGGGTTTCTCCACAGGAGGCGATCCCACCTTGTTGTCGGCGGGGGGCTCCGTCTGCTGTGTCAGGGTGCCGCCTTCAGCCAGGGTGACCCGGACACGACCGCCGGGTGGGTGTGACCTCTCGTTACGCAGTCGCTCTTCCTCAGCCCCCTCCCTGCAAAGAGGAGACAGGCGAAGACGAGGATGATGATGATGATGATGATGATGATGATGATGGCCAAATAAGTCCTTCCTGAATTACTTATTTCCATATTTGACTTGATAACGCTGCACGCACATGATCCGGTCATATGTTGTCAATAATGATAGCCTTTGATTCCCTTGACAACCGTCGGCCATCGTGTTCCGTTTCCCCCCACTGATACAAAAACAAACCAAGTGTGCAGAGATGCAAAGGGAGTGATTCTTCCCTGTACTCTGTATTTCCAAGTTCAGGATTCCAAAGCTTTATTCGTCATGTACATAGACAGTGAAATGCCGGTGTGGCGATTGTCGTGGCAATTTCTTTGAGACATCGCGTCGAGGACAGACGGGACTTCTTAATCAGGTGTGATATCAAGTGTGAAGCGTCTACCTGGGTCCCTCGGCAGCGCTGGGTCTGGAGGAGAGACAGGCGGGTTCAGCCTCCTCCTGCTGGCTCTTCTCCTCCTGGGGGAGGCCTCGGGGGTCCGTGGGGGGTTTCAAAGACGACCTGGCGCCGACCTGCGTCTCAGCTGCGGGAGCCCTCTGGCGCCAGGGGGCGGCCGAGCCTCGGTTCCTCTGCCTCCTCGGAGGGAGCGCCGGCACCGGTGCTGCCTGCCTCTCCGCCTCCACCACCTCCACCTTCTCCTCCTCCTCCTCCACCTGCTGGCCGGCCCCGGGTTCCTCCACACCACCGCAACCGCCGTTCTGCCCCGCCCCGCCACCGCCGCCGCCGCCGCCGCCGCCTCCGCCGCCTCCGCGCCCGGTCTCCACGCCGCGCCCGCGGTCGAGCGGCTCTTCTTCAGGATGCCCCTGATGGCGGGCTCGGACTCGGAGCGGGACAGGCCGGTGTGGGGCGGGGGGCCGGCGCCGGGCTCCGGGGGGCTGGCGGGCCGCACGTCGGGCGTGGAGAGGCGCAGCTCGCTGGGCTTGAGGTTGACGGACAGGGCCTGCTGTCGGTCCGAGAGGTGGGGCGCCAGGCAGAACGCCGGGAGCTGCACCGGGCCTTTCTGGAGCTGAACACAGAACACGGCGGATCGATGGCAGTAAGGGGATAGTGTGTGGTGGGGAAAGGACGCCAAAGCTTTATTTACTTTGTCCCCTACAAAGACAGTGAAATGCTGGTGTGGCAAACTTCACAGACAATCTAAAGTTAAAGCTTACCAGTATAGAATAAAGGATATAATTTAGTTTTTTTAAGCTCTTTAAAATATAAGTTAGTTAATTGACATTTTAAACAGGGCACTCTTGTCCACGAGAATGCCCTTAATGGGATTTTGTTGAATAAATACCCTTGAATAAATCTCTCACTTACACTTGTCATGTCACATTAACACAAAACAAAAACCAACCGACAACATTGTACGGTTTTGTACAATGTTGTACAAGTCTACCCACCATGCTGACCTCCTCCACCGTGATGGGCTGCGTGCGATAACGGGCCCCCTTCTGCCTCCTCCTCTCCGGGGGGCCCCCCGCTGGGGGCCGGGGCCCCTGGCTGCTGCTGCTGCTGCTGCTCATACCGGGCAGGGAGAGATTGTTGAAGAGGGCCAGCTTCTGGCTCACACTGAGCCGGCAGCTCTCGTCGGCCTCCTCCTCAGGTTCCGAGGCCTGCAGGTCTGGGGCCGGGGGAGCAGGTTGAGGTGCTCTGTGGGGTGGAAGTGGGGGGGGGGGGGGGGTTAGGTTGGTTTGGGTGGGATGTAGCGAGGGAGCAGCGTCGGCCATCTTGCTTCAAGGCATCAGCCATCTTGGATGATACCGACAGATACCGACATTCTCCCCGTTGTTTTGGGTAGTATCGTCTTCTACTAGTGATACTTGTACTACCTGTACTATATCACTTTCACTGCAGCGATATAGTCCATTAATTAAGAGCTAGACAGTTTCTCAAGAATATATCGCACCCATCCTCAAGTCAATCCTTCCACGGAATTATTTTCCGTAGATATTTAATCATGCTACACTTCCCACCACCATTGGAAAATCTCAGACCGGAGTAACTGTCGTCTGAAAATGATGGAGCTTTAAGCGTAGTTTCAACTCTTGCCACTAGGGTATGCTCATGGGAAACCTATATAGTGCAGCTTTAATACGAGTCGTATAAGAACAACTACCTAGAATACATTCTAACTATACTCCATAATAACCTCCTCTATCTTCGCTGCCATCATCATCCTCATCGTCACACACCTGATGGCCACCATCTCCTCGCAGGTGATTGGCTGGGTGAGGGAGCGGTTCTCGTTGCCATGGCGAGCCCTGCGCTCCAGGCAGAGGCTCCCGGAGCGCGGCTTCAGGAAGGCCGAGGACTCGGGGGCGGCCGTCTTCTCCAGCTCCTACGGAGACAGGGTGGTGTAAGGTCACGGTGGATTCATAGATGAGCACCGCGGTCACAGGTCTAAAAGGATGCCGTGGCCACAACCTGACGGGAGGTGATTCACTTCCAATACAGAAATCACATGTGTTGACATGTGATGTATTTTCAGTATTTAGGTCCCAATTTAGGCTGGTCAATACCTAATCAATAAAGGATTTTTTTAAATTTATTTCATCATTTTTTTAAACAAACTTTAGTCTTAGCAGCCATCACACCCAGGCTATGTCTTGGGCAAGATTCGAAACAATTTGGCAACTTAGGACTGTGAGTGTATGAAACAAATAAAAGAATGAAGATATCTAACATTGATAGGGTTCCTAGGTCAATAATACAGTGATTAGATATGAGGTGCCATTGCGCTACTTTGCTAAGCTACCTCAATCTCTGCTCACTCGTTAAGTCCCCTCCTTAACGAGCTAGCAAGATCTTGGCAAACGAACCACTGGCCGACTTCCCCGACAGGTGCACCGTTACCAGGCAACAGGTGCCCCTCGCCGCACCGGCCCAGTTGTTAAATCCATCGACCATTTCAACCTCGCCGAACAGATTCAAATAAACAACAGAAGGGGAGGCGGGAGCCGGGGGTGGTATAAAAAGAGATCCAGGCATGTGGCAGCGATAAATTCTCTCTACTTCTGTCCAGTTTTATGTCTAACAGAGGGGAGGAGGAACAAGAATAGGAGGAGGAGTGGGAGGACTGGGCAATGGGTCAGCGGATCAGGCAGGCTGGCTGCAGAGTGGACCCTAACACAGAGGGATTGAATGCTCGCCCCGGTGAAACCAGAGCCCCAGGCCCCAGTTTGGGTTACCCTCCCCTACCTCCTTCCACCCACCCACCCACCCACCCCATTGCTGACTGACTGCTACCTGGGCCCACATCTTTGGGGTCAGGGCAAGCCAGCCACAAGGTCAGTATACGACGAGTGCCCGACTGTGGCTAGTCTACTTCAAAATGAAATCAAATGTAGTGAAACATTATCCTCAAATAATAAATTGAAGCCGTGAAGCGAAGTGATAAACCGTGTCGATGTTTCCATGGAGACACCAGGGCGCAGTGCGTGCTGTGAATCATTCACTGTGAGGTAAATGAAGTCTGTGTCTCCGTGAGCAGACGGAGCCAACACAGGCTGAACCTGGAGCGTTGAACGACGCCAGCACCTGTCGGAGGGTTTAATATTCCTGTTGAGCAGCGCGTTGGGTTCTCTGTGTGCAGCGCTGGATGTGAGACCACAGAATGCTGCGGCTGGAGCCGGCGTGAGTCTCTCCTGGTCTAATAGTGTAACCGTATCGAAAAGGCAACGTTAAGGTGTTCAAACCTGGTGGATAAACACAACATCAACAAGTTCCAGGATGTTTGTTTATGTTTGCATGGAGACTTAAGGGGGGATTCCAAGGGGAGTGTTGGATGTAGTTTTGGATGTAGTTCTAGACAGTTCTTAGACTTAGTTCTGCATGGAGACTTGGTGTTGGAGGTAGCTGTAGACCGATGTAGAGACTTGGTGTTGGAGGTAGTTCTAGAGTTTAGAACTACCTCCTACACTAAGTCTCTAGACCTGGTGTTGGAGGTAGTTCTATCGAGACAGATCTGGGACTTGGTGTTGAAGGTAGGTCTAGACAGATCCATCGTGGGGACAGTGGGCTGAAGGCGGTGTTGACGCAGGCTTTGGGGCCAGGTATAGCACACATGTTGTTATAATTGACTTACTTTAAATAAAGACATCTTGGCTGCTACACTCATCTTGGCTCTGTCATCCGTCTTCACATCAGCTGGGGATATTAAAGAATACACGCACACACAAACACACACATGCAACACTGTGTTACACAAATTGAAAGCCACCCTTGTTATATACTTTCCATGGAGCTTATATACATATAGTCATGCTTTTGTCATCCATCAACTTGCCGTCTAAAAAAAAAAATGCAAGGGGTGGCGAGGGCTATCTCTATGCTGCTAATGCTGCCACCAGGTGTAGCAAGCTAGCGCTACGCTGCTGGTAGTGGAGTTGTGAAGTTGTGAAGTTTATCTTCCTTCTCACTTCCCGTAACACGAGTCTTCTCAAATAAGAAGGTATTTATTCAAAACATTAAAAAAGGTGTCGTTTCCTTTCAATGGTCTTGTTAATAGGGTCATGTGACAAAACTCAGCTCCTGGTTAACCACAAGTCAAGAAAAACCATGTGCGGTCGTCAACCACAACAAATTCAATCATCCGTTAATTAGCCTTCTCTTTCCCAGAGCCCCCCCGAGTCTATAAATCCACGTGTACACACGGGTACTCGTGGAGAGAGTCTAAATACAGAACCTTCACACTAATTTGGCCAAGGTCAGAAATAGATTTGTGAGTTCAGGGGTTGTTATTTGCGGAGGCAACTCCACCGGGGTTCGGGGACGTCTGCTCTGCGCACGTTCCCGTACCGTTTCAAAAGTGAAGCTCAAAACTTGTGTGGCCTGAAAGTAGGCAATTAGCGACGTTAGCATTAGTAGTTTAACTACTAAATATTAAATTGCTAGCTATTTGTACGTTGAATGTCATTTCATAACGATAAAAAGCTTAATCCTTGAGAGCCCAATGGACGCTGTCTTTGCTACCTTGCCATTAGCTGTTAATACTGCCTTCTATTACAGTAACGTGACACTGTGTATTTAATTAGGGGCGGGGGTGCCGGGGGGGTTAAATCATCAGCTGTTGGCTGCTGATTTGCTGTTTACACAAAAAAAAAACGCTACGATACAGGCCGAGGTTACATCCAACGTTACCTTTGGGGTTCTCCTCTTCCTCCGCCTCCAACAGCCTAGGGGGAAGAAGACAGGCCATGAGGTCGGTGACACGCAGTGACTCAGACGACCACAGTACGGGCAGTGGTACCACAGGGTGCGACGATTCGCCGTCGGTTCTCTCACTAAAACAAGTCTCTGAGTTTGTTAGTGAGACGTTTCCAACGAAGCGCACAGACAGACAGAACGAGTATGACATGCTCGTCACAGCACCTCTCTGTGGAGGCCGGGGCGAGAAGGGAAAACACATGCAAAACCATGCAAACCACACAGCGGTGTAAATGGTTAGTTCAGACAGAGGTCTGTGTGGTTAGTGAGGGAAGGGATGGGTAAGTCCATCACGACATCTACAGCAGAAAAAGTAGGGCCTATAGTTTTTATTGAACCGTAGAACTGAGTGGAAAGATGAATGCAGTCTAGCATGGCTTTAAGTAACAAACCTCAACTAGAACCCCACCGCTATCGATAGTGTTATTTATTTAATTTATAATTGGGAGATCAATTAGAAAATCAATATCACCATTGACAGTTTAAAAGTGTGCATTAAGACACCTAAAGAAGCAAGCTTTCGCTTTCTTCTGCATTAAGCATTCTTATCAAGATTAAGGTTTATTATTAAACCAATAATATTGGTTGAACGTCGGTGGGGCTCTAAAGGAAGCAGTGTGGAGGATAACATTCAAACAAAACCAAAACAGCGTTGGGTTAGTGGTTCCCCCATGGGGTCATGACCCCCAGGATGAGGTCTCCCCCATTGGGCGGACGCATCATCTCGGCTCCTCCTACCCACTGCTCTCCTGCATCTCATTGGCCGTGATGGGCTGGGTCCTGAAACGCTCGCCGGTCTTGCGCCCGCCGCCGGACGCGCCGGGGAGATAGCGGCGGGTGCGCCGGCGCCCCCCCCCGCCGTCGGCGCCCGGTGTGACTGCGAGGTCGAGGGAGGCAGCGCTCGGACCGCCATCTTGGCTGCTAATGCGTGACAAACAACGAGGAACAAGGAAGTAGGAGGCGGCCAATCAGGAGAGAGATAGGGATGTTGTTGTTGTTGATGAGGAGTCAATTGCCGGACTTTCCAGCACAGGCGCAACAACACACACACACACACACACACACACACACACACACACACACACACACACACACACACACACACACACACACCACACACACACACACACACACACACACACACACACACACACACACACCGGGCACACTCCAACAGACACCCCCTTGTGGAGCTTTGGAGGGGGGGGGGGGAAGGAAGGGAGTGTTGTGATGTGTCAGCCCCCCTCTACTACCCCCGTGCTAGCAGAGCCCTCCTGGGCTCCCTGCTTGAAGGTGTATGGTGTGTGTGTGCGTGTGTGTGTGTGGGGGGGGGGGGGGGGACTTGGTATCAAGATCTGACAGCGACAGCTGCTTCTTTCTGATTGCATGCAGTGCAGGTTGACTCAGACCTTCTTAAATGCACTCATGTCATCTCGTATCATTATCACTATCCCCTGGGATGTGGAGTCCGCTGTTCAATGATGAGGTGGGATGGCCCATCCAACACTTGAAAGAGGTTAAGTATCCATTTCAGTGGTCATGGGTAGAAATGTATAAAAACCTAGCCTCCATTTAATTGCATTGTCAAGATGCTTTGTTTCCACTTATTATTTAACTTTATTCTGTTTTACATTGAATGGATAATGAAGATTTTGCTCTATGTTGAAAGGCATTCTGGGTAATGAGAGGAAGAGAAGGAGGAAGTGGAGGATTGTGTGCTTGTGTTTCTGATGATCTTATTTCAGCGACACAACAAAGCCAGTACTGATTTAGAACCCCAACTTCATAGGTTCCCCAGCGTATTGTCCAGTCCGACTGAAAGTTATCACAGCCGTGTGATGGGAATAGGAGTTGAGACGAGAGCCAAACGCCTGGTAGGAAATAAGTTGGTATTAAGCGCGCCGCTAGGAGGCCCTGCCCCAGAACTCTAGGTTTTAATTAGCACCTACAAACCAGACGGCAGCTGTTGAGCACAGGGCCTTCAAAAGGTCAGAGTTTCACCTCCTCCCAACAGCCTTGTTCTTTATAGGCCTGCATTGTTTCAACTGGCTCCGAGTGTGTGTGTGTGTGTGTGTGTGTGTGTGTGTGTGTGTGTGTGTGTGTGTGTGTGTGTGTGTGTGGCTAACACTGCCTTTCTCAATATAATCAAACAAGTCCTGTGCGGTAAGAATATCGTGTTGTACATATTATGCAATGTACATGTGTGCAATGAAAGTATGAAAATACAAGCGTGCGTGCGTGCGCGCGCGTGCGTGCGTGCGCGCGCGCGTGCGTGCGCGCGCGCGTGCGTGCGTGCGTGCGTGTGTGTGTATACGGGACAGTACACAGGAAATAACTCCACACAGCAGACATGCACGTACCACATTCAAAACCCCTGCATTCAAAACCATTGCATTTGACATGTAAATACACACGTCAAATGCAAGTTTCGACAAATCGGGGCGGTAATATAAAAAAACATAACTCTCTCTGGACGGCCTCACCTCCTCCGGCACGCAGAGCCTTCCGCCGTAGCCTCCTGGTAACCGTTGGCAACGTCCCGTGCCCTGCCGTTGACGGCGCTGGTCGTCCCGGCGACAGCGGCGGCGGCGGCGGGGTCCTCCCCCTCCCTCCTCCCCCACTTGGAGGGCAGCTCCTCCGTGCTTCCGAAGCGCTCGGCCAGCTCCCGCCGCCGCTCCGCCTTGTAGCGGGCGATGCGCTCCGCCCGGGTCTCCGGGAGACGGTCGTCCACGGAGTCCATGACCTTCCTCCGCCTCCTCCTCCTCTTCCTCCTCCAGGTGACGCCCGCTCAGCTTTCTGGTTCAGTCTTCACGGACTGCGGCGAGGCATGTAGGGCGAGGGACTACAAAAAGTCTGTCTCTCTCTATCGCTCTCTCTCTTGGTCTTCCTCTGAGACACACCGGATGATGAAGCCGTGGGGGGGGGGGGGGGGGGGGGGGAGGGGGGAGGGCTCACTGGGTCACAGGGGGGGTCCCTCTGCTCTGGGGTCAGCGGAGGCTCAATCGGTCAAACCCAGGAACAACTCGAGGGGGGCTCCACCTGGTTCGAGAACACAAGAAAACAAAAAAATTGAAACTTTTTCTACTACGACCGAATAGAGACGTGAACTGCATTACGTTATCCACTCAACGGCAAAAAACACAATCCATCACTTGGTCGTCTCCATCGGCGCATTGATAAGACGACCTGCCTCGTTTATAGCATCTGCTGTTAGTTCATATCGGACCCCGACCCCGACGTTCCCATGCATTCATCGGAGCGTCGCTCATCTGTGCTGCCGAGGTGCCTGGAAGATGAAGTGCTGCTGCCGAGTCATGAGGGGAATCTCCCGTTGCACTGAAACCCGACGCCGGCGCTGCGGCGAGCGTCTCTCTGGAAGGATGCGCTCCTCGGAGTTCAGCGAGTCGCAGCGGCACCGGGCGCTACTCTGATGCAACTCGCTCAGTGGTTTCCGCCGACATAACACGAATCTCACGTGTGCTCTCCGTTTCACTGGTGCATCAGCACAAACACGTTTTTTTTTAAGATGAGAACGTCTTTGTGCAAGGGACTGCCAAATGTGGTTTGTAATACTTCTGGCAGTGGTGGGAAGAAGTGTGTGAAGTTGACTGGAGTGGAGGAATGCAGAAAGGACAAGAAAGCTGTTCTCACTTTGGAACATCACAGCCAGACACACAAAAGAACTGGCAAACAGGAAGTAAGCACAGGTGCACGTAATCAGTGACCAACACAGGTGACATTCATTTGACTAACGAGACACAAGGAGCAGTTCCTGGAGTCGGGCCAGGAGAGTGTCAACCTGACTTTGAAAAGTTGGATTGTTTGTGTATCATCAACCAGGAAGTACCAGCCAGGCGTAATTCTATATTCTGTATTTTCCTACAACCCTCAATTAAAGGACCAAGCGCCATTGTTTTTCTCTCTAGAAAACATCAGAGGGGTCTTTATAAACACTCACGCCCAGTGTGGCCCTCGCCTCTGTTTAACATTGATGCTTCAGGAAGAACAAAAACACAATTATGAATCCTGTGGACTGAATTTTGCATGGGTTTATGTTCTTTGTAGCTGGAAAATCGTTCTCTGGGACTCTATTATTATAGACATAGATAGAATAGAATCATTTTCGTGACTAAACGATGACGGACAGTCGTGGTACCGGGTTGGAAACACAGAGGAAGACGGGATAGATTTAGTTCACACCCTCTAAGGGGAGAGAGTAAGAGTGAATGAGAGAGAGAGAGTGAGCGAGTACGAGAACGAGTATGAGTGCGAGAGAGAGAGAGTGAGAGAGCAAGAGCGAGAGAAAGCGAGAGT
>OLKM01001894.1:20000-60000 GCA_900291075.1 Melanogrammus aeglefinus
GGCATTCCAGCCCAGACAGTTGGACCGAGGCTGGGGAGACAGACACACAGCAACTGACGCAGCATGACACCAGAGGGCCAAGTTAGGAAGGAATAACAGGCCTGCAACTCTGTAAAGAAACGAGCGGAATCCGTGTGGAAATTAGTGTAGGCCTACACACAGGTCGTTTCCAAAACATACTGTTTTATATGATAAGAAAGACAAACTGTTCATACATTTCGCTTACTTCAACTCAACTTCCGATGGGTTTATTACCTGACATGGTTTATTCTAGTGTCAATGTCTCTGCGGCGACGTGTTGTGTTGCGCAGACACGTTGGTGGCGCAACACTGCTCCCATGTGTTCGAAAGAGATGGTCGCAAACTAAACTTCACACACTGATACTGCCCACCCTTTCAACCACCAGGGCACAAATATGGTGAAAGAACAAACCCATGGTATGGCATGGCAATGAAAGTACCATTAAACCGGCCAGGGTCAAAGATAAAAGCTTTTACCAGAGAGCACAGCGCGTCTACCTAAAATACTCGTTCGTATTTTCATATCAGTAAGCCTGCTGTCGGCATAGCAACAGTTTAGGTATATGTGCCGCTAAAGTAAAACACACAAATAGTGCTCTGATGCCAGCTAAATATTTCGTGTACATTTAAGTCAGGAGATCAAAATGACAAACAGTGTTTATTTTCCAACATCAACACACAGTCAATCCATATATTAAACATTGAACAGTTAACGTGAACATTTAAGCTTATTGTTAGCAAAATAACAATTATTTTTTTCATCTAATGCCAATCTGTAAATAATGCTTTTAACTTACAGTGCAAATACTTTGTTTTCATCCTATGCCAATCTGAGTGGATCTAAGAGTTAATTTTGTAATTTATATTGAATCTTTTTGGGGGGGTAACATGAATGCACTTGTGCCATATAACATGGTACATAAACATATAGCAGAACTTCTGTAGAAGCGGTCTGAAAACATGCTTTCTGTGTGCTACACTAAAGATACAAAAAGGACATTGTGCCATAACACCCATATCCTCAAAAAACGGAGCAGACATTCTTGATATGTTGGAATCCCACCCACTGTAGGTTTGAGGTTTGAGTGGTGTTTCCATGAAGTGCAAATAAAAAGCTGCTTCTGCTAAAACAGAGTTTTGAGGATACAGGGTGTCATGGCACAACATCATTTAGTATACTAAAACACAAAAGGGGAAAACAAACAGAAAACCATTATTTTTTTTCTTCGGCTTTCACCAGGAAGTGATGGGCCAAGGACTGAAAAGCTGAGATCCGATTGGCTGGTTTAAAAGCCAGACATTGCTGCAAGGGAAGTGCAACAGGAGTGCATTATTCGCCATGCATTGTTGTTATGAATATCAGACACATATTAATTCATTTTAATGGAGCCGGTGGTGGAGGATGAGGGAGGCGGCCTCTATGCTTACAGCAAGGAGGTCGTTCTCCTCTGGCCCAAAGCTGGGTAGCAGCAGTGTGTCCCGGGGCCCCTCGGACCCCCAGGTGGAGGGGTAGGCGATGCAGGTGTCCTTGGGCCAGTCCTCCACACTTGGCAGGCCGATCACCCTGAACAAACACACACACAGGGAACAGTTAGAGGACAATAACACTAGTGTTAGATTACTGTTGTGCTTTAAGGGGTAAAAATAAAAGACAAATCATACCTTTGCACGCATTTCGAGCATAATGAAAAGTAAACTCACTCGAGGATCTTCTGGAGCTGCCGCTTCTCGCTGATTTCCTGGAACAGCGGCCTGTGAAGAACACACCCCGTTCACCCCCCTGTCAACGTCTCTCCCCAATCTCTACAGCCTCAGCCAGCAACACGCGTCCCCTCACACACTGAATCTCTAACCAGTGGCCAGTCAAACAGCTGTATAATATTGCCTAACATTCACCCATTCATGCACACATTCACCCACCAACAGCAGTGACAACCATGCAGGGCGACAGCCAGCTCGTCAGAAGCATTGTAATTGGAATAGATCTATTCCTGTCATGCAATCCAAATGTACTGTATGTATGGCATTTACAAAAGTGGTTAGCGCACGTTCCTATGTCTCTCGCGCACGGTGCTTGCACACCGCCGCGCGGCAACTGCCCTTTAACCGCCTCGCTGCCGGAGGGTTCAGCGCGGCGGTGTGAAGGGCCAGGCGTCTTGAAAAGCGGCTGCTGCTGCTTCTGCTGCCGCTGCTGCCGCCGAAAGTTTCAACACGGGGAAAGCTGAGCGGTAGGGCAAAATCTGAGCAAGTTCACGTGGGTGGCAACCACTTCCTGGTTTTCAGCCGCTTTTGTAACCGACTCCCCTCTGCTGCTCTTCCCTCATTGAAATGAATGGAGGCGAGAAAGCAGCTTCATGGTCTGGGCTTATATAATAAATGTAAGGGATAATGCTGTACAGAACGCCGGTCCTTATCGGGACAATAAGCCCCGACAGGGCGAACCGGAACCCGACGTGAAGTGGAGGCATCTTGCTTCGCCCTGAAGGGTGACGTTCTATACATTATCCTGCTTATTACACAGCTCCTTGCCAAAATGAAACAATATCTTCACACGGTGTGTCTTTCAAAATGACCATTCGTAGTGTTGATCCGCAGAGAAATAGTCCGCCAAAGACGTTGACGTTGCTTAGCAACCGGACACGCTGTGGTTGATAAGTGACCGGACTACTTGCAGAGTAATAACAAAGACGTGAATCAGGCAAAAAAAAATCCACTTTCCTTGACAGCGGTCAAATTTGGTGTGCATAAAAGTACAAAAAGTAGCCGCACCCAGCCCAAACCAATTGGAATAAGTGTATACATTTAGATTATAGCGAACGACACCACCTCTTCTATTCCGCATGGAATTCTATTCCGATCAGAGAATTTTGTATTCCGATTGAGGCGTATACAGTATATGATAATTCTTTTTTTCCGATTGAGCCGTTCTTCCACTTCTAATCGGATCAGAAGTGTCAATGTCAATCTCTATATTGAACTTGGTGCTATTTGATGTTATTGAGTTAGAATTTAGATACCACATGATGTTACTTGATATTACTTCAATAAATTTGAAAACGTTAAGCTTGGCGTATTTCATTAGCATTGTGTTGGGGCGATGTGGGGCTTGAAAATTCCCCCTTGTCCAAAGTGGGGGATGACCGAAAAAGTTTGAGAACCACTGCCCTATACAGTCTCAGACCCGCAGCACAGAAACAGGGAGTCTGAGCTCTGGACGACCGCAACGCCAGCTCTCGTTTAGCGAGGCTGACCAAGACACCCTTTGACCAGCTCCCCAGAGTCCGTACTTGAGGAGGAGGAGTTCGGCGAGGATGCAGCCGGCGCTCCAGACGTCCACCGATGACATATAGGTGGTGCCAAGCAGAACCTCCGGGGCCCGATACCACAGAGTCACCACCTGCCAGGAGGGGATGGAGGGAGAGGAGTGGTGAACATGCATTCACTGACATACACTGTATATTCTGAAGAACAGGAAACAATGCCAGAAAGGAAGCTTAAGACATTCCCAAGACTGAAGTCTGTGACAATAGAAGGGTTTTCCAGGGAATGTCGGATTTATTAGCAAATGGTTCAGGTAAACAAACTCAAAACACTTTGTTGCAGTCTATTTGAAGACATTCAATATTTAACCGTTTAAATTGCTCGAAACATGCAATATGCAATGAATGCCTAAAATATGTTGAGATAAAGCTGACAGAGGGGTTACCACAAAGACACACACGCACGCGGTCACAATGGATGACTTACCCCAGGAGTTAGGGCCATGTTATAGGCGTACAGGCGCGCCATACCAAAGTCTGTGATCTTAACCTCCCCGCGACTACTGATGAGGATGTTCTCCGGCTTCAGGTCCCGGTGCACCACCAGGTTGCAGTGCAGGAAGTCCAGACCACTCAGCAGCTGTGACATCACATCCTGTCGTGTACGCAAAGCCAATAGAAAGGGTTGATCACACAGGTGAGGTTCCCCAGTACGAGTTACATTTGGGTAATGACTGTAAACAAAAAGCTACAAATTAACAAATCCTTCCTATTAAGTAATCTAGAAGACACATTTTAGAGTGAGGCGTTTGGTTCAATACCCAACATCCCCAATATATATATATCTCATATTATTAAATAATTATTATTAGATTTGATCTTAAATTGACCAGATCTCTGGACTACACCTTGATCTTGTCCATGCCCAGTCCAGAGCAGGGTGCCTTTGAGATGTATGAAGCGAGGTCCTGATCAACATACTCAAATACAAGCTGAAGGTCCATGCCTCCATGCATCTTCAGTTTAGCACACATGTCGAGCAATCTGGAAGTTAGGCGTCATTCAGCGTTAGCATTGTGTTTCATATTCTTATGAATTATATATATATATATATATATATATATATATATATATATATATATATATATATATATATATATATATATATATATATATTATATATATATATATATATATATATAAACTTGTTAAAGGCTTTATAAACGTACTTTATTATATTTGGATGGTTTGAGTGTCCAATCCTACGCAACAGCGCCACCTCGCGAATCACGAAGGGAGGGACACCGCCGCCCGCGGGTTCTCCGGAGAGTTTCAACTTCTTGACCGCTACGAAGCGCTGTTCGTCACCGATCTCCCTGGCCTTGAACACTTTTCCATAGGCGCCTTCGGCTATTTCTGCAAGGAGCTCGTAGCGCCGATCTTTAGTGTAATAACTCCATTCCCACTCTGAATGAGTTATCATTTGAAAATATAAAGACACGAGTTGGATGGAGATCTTCACGTTTGACAAGGTTCAGTGTGAAAATAAATCAGGCGTGGTGAATCGTTCCACCCTCGACGTCACCTCCACTCTCCACTCTAGCTAAGTTACCGGGATAGCTAGCGAAAATATGTTTTGTTTAATAGAACAGCATTAACTTCACTTATAATACCATGTTCATGTGATGTGAGGATGCAATCAATAGTTACCACTTGAGCACATCTGAATGTTCGTGGCTGCTGAACGTCGTTCCGCTGTCGTGGGGAGAAAACAACACGTGCATAACGGAAGCGTGGCAAAAGGTCGGAGGAAACCCTATAAGACCTTACTTTCAAACGATTCACACACACACAAAACGTGTTTTACTCACGCATAACGATTCACACACACTCAGAAACATATTTCTTCAATTACAAAAAATATCCTCCAAGTACAAACTAAAATCTTTCAAGTGCAAACTAAAATCTTTCAAGTACAAAAAAAAATTCCTTCAAGTACAAAACAATTCTACAAGTACGGAAAACTGAAAGTTGCGTGTGGATCTGAAGGCATTTGTGTGTGGATCAGCAAGGCGGAAAATTACTTGCTGCAGACGTCCAGCGACCAGGCTCCAGAAAGGACATCCACGCTGAGAAACAAAAAAAATATGGCGTTTTGCACTGCGAAGGCGCGAGTTGCACATTATGCAACAGCGCCCCCTAGGGTCACACTTTTCGGCGGGACTCACTGCACGAAGATGTGTCACGTTCGGCTCAGCTGCACTTGGAGGTTATGGTAGGTGACTTCAAAACAGCGATAAAATTATAAATGCACGAGACTTGCATTTCTTTACCGATCTATTAGTTTCATTAAGTTTAGATTTTTTCATCAAACAAATAACAGAACGTTACACCAATATGAAGCATTTGTTGTTTTAATCCACACCGACTGTGGCAAACACTGGCTAGGTGTCATTTTTGCAAGATAGGCAAATGTTTTTTGTAAACTTTGTGTAGCCTATAGTCTGTCTTATGGCGCGTTTCCACTGCAGGGTGCGGTACGGTTCGGTTCGCAAAAGTGCGGTAAGGATTGCGTTTCCACTGCCAAAAGTGGGAGTGACCTGGACTGAGCCGTACTCCTTTCGCCCTCGTCTTCAGTACTCCTCCGTTGGGGTACTGAGACGCCTGAAAGGGTGTCGGAAAATTGGATTTACACACCCCCCTCCGTTGATTGGTCGACAGAATCGTCACTTCCGGGTGACGTGGGGA
The DNA here is from genome assembly GCA_900291075.1 of Melanogrammus aeglefinus. NCBI lineage: Eukaryota > Metazoa > Chordata > Actinopteri > Gadiformes > Gadidae > Melanogrammus > Melanogrammus aeglefinus. The sequence goes on from OLKM01001894.1 coordinate 26,030, forward strand.
TAAAACAAAATAACAGTAACCTGCGTTCACAACAAACGCGACATTTGTCGCCCGTTCGCGTTGTCGCCGAAGTTTTGTCGCGCCACAAATCATAATCTGTCGCTGTGAAAGTTTTGTCGAATTTGTCGCGCAACAACACGATAACCACCATTGCCTTGTCTTTACCTTTTGTGGAAGAGGGAGAGACTTCGGAGGACCCGACGCAGTCTATTCATAATATTGTAATGACCACGGAAGAGGCAGTGAATGAAGCATTGATAAGACAGAGATTTATTAGATAGGCCTACCTAATAAACCGTTGGAACATACAAGACCGGAAACCATAGCAATGCCGGTAAACAAACCCGGAGACGCCCAATCCCTATGAGAGCACCCGCGCTACGGCCATCCGGAGGCGCACAGAGGTCGTGATATTATCTATACAATTATATTATATACTATTATATATAGAGCTCTGGGAATCGCAAACGGCAACAATCACTTTCTCCTCCATGCTGCAGTTCACCCCGGACTGCACCGCACTGAGTTTGACGGTTGAACGCTGAGAACACGTCGCGTAAAACGCTTGCTTGGGCGAACAAGGAGGTGGAGACGTTCCTCTGCATTCTCCTCTGCGCTGCTATGATGTCACGATGTTTACGTAGCTGCCGTGGCGATCGACATCCGGCCTACCATAAAGGGTACGGTCGACGGTGGAAATGCAACCTCGAAACTGAGCTGGGCTATACCGCCCCCTCCCTACCGGACTGAGGCGAACCGAACCGTACCGCACCATTATTAAACGATTTTACAGATTTGTAGATGTGTTGCGAGTGTAAACGTTTTTAAGCTCTCGTTACAGAATATGGACGAAACAGAACAGCAGGGGCTCCTGGAAAGGATACGTTTTTCAAATGATGAAGAAAAGTACCCCCTGCTCTTCACCTTTGATTTTCAGGAAGACATGGAGGTCTTTTTTAACATGGCAGCTGAGGAGGATCTTCGAGTCAACGCCATGTTCCTGGGTCGCTGGGTGGACACTCATTGACATTGCTGCGTGCGTTGAGGTTCTGAGTTCGGTTATCTGTTGAGTGTTCTGAATAAAGTGTTAAAACGTTTACAATGTATTGATTTTTTTTAGGACTTTACTTATTCACTTTGGTTACACACAGAGCTAAGTTAAAACACAGACTTGAGTTTGTTGTATTTAAAAATGGGCAAATAAGGTGGTCCAGCAGCACAAGGTAAGACAATATTATAGACAATTAGAGCCACATATTAAATGAATGATGATTCAGAGTAAGAATTTAGGAATGCAAAAGTGCTAATATCATATGATAAGTTATGTTGGAGTGCAGTCAAACCTTATGATATTAAGGCAACAGAATGTAACATAACTAGACCTAATATAAGTATATATTGTATACTTATAACAATATATTGTTCTGACTATTCCTGTCCACTCATACATAGTTGCTGTAGTTAAAATAATTATTAGCCTCAATCTCTGATGCCCTTCAGCATTACAATACGAGTATCAGTTTATGTCCTATCAAATATTAAATTGAGATGATTGCAGTATAACAGAGGGAATTCTGAATAAGGTATTTGTATTTACAGAAAGAGAAGAGCCATAAACTCCATCTTAACGCACGTTTTTCATTTTATTTCCCGATTTTTATTTTCCGATTTCCGGTGTCCTGGTGGATGTTTTTGTGTGTGGATGTCTGCAGCGGAAGTGCCCGTGTGTGGATGTCTGGAGCGTGTGGGTGGAGGGATGTCTGCAGCCAGACCCCTCTCTCAGATCAACGCGCAACTTTCGGTTTTCCATACTTGTAGAATTGTTTTGTACTTGAAGGAATTTTTTTTGTACTTGCAAGATTTTAGTTTGTACTTTGAGGTTATTTTTTGCATTGAAGAAATATGTTTCTGAGTGTGAGTGAGTGAGTGAGTGAGTGAGTGAGTGAGTGAGTGAGTGAGTGAGTGAGTGAGTGAGTGAGTGAGTGAGTGAGTGAGTGAGTGAGTGTGTGTGTGTGTGAGAATCGTTGTGCGTGAGTAAAACACGTTTTGTGTGTGTGTGAATCGTTGTGCGTGAGTAAAACAGGTTTTGTGTGTGTGTGGGGTTTTGGCATGATTCTAAGTCCATAGAAATCACACCCCATTTCTCTGCCCCTACTAATCAGAATGATCAGAATTTAAATTTTCCTGGAGAGTCGAATGCGTGCTGTGCAGTCACGCACTGCACTCATGCTCAACCGTACAGACTGATATTCAAAAACACACACTGCTTGCAAAATATGCCTGGTAAAAAAATAAACAAGAAATAATAATATTTAGGCATGTATTTTTTTTTAATTATTAAAGCTGATAATATCACACACCAATATCACTCACATTTTTCTGACCATGTTTGACAGAAATGATTAAAAACAAATTATTGCAAATAATTGCCAATATGAAAGTTATACTCAATCATAAATTGTATAGATGGATAATTACACCTACACATGAAGCAGGCCGCCCTTAGTATTGTCAAACGTTCCTCTTTTCCATATTATCATGATGCATAGCTTTACATTATCAAATATATATATATATATTTAAAAAACACAAAGGCTTGCAAAAGGTGAAGTGCATTGATAAATGACAGGAGACTTAAGGGCAGGGCAGGCTGGGCACGAAAACTCACAGCCTGAGCCCTGACATGAATAATAACTCCACCTAAACCCAACACCTACATCCTGAATTAACTCCTACACTTAACAGCCCCTAACCCTTAACCCCCCCCCCCCCCCTTATCTTGTCCCCAACGCTTCCCTTCAAACAACCCTCTTTTGCGCTCTACGCGTATCTTTTCCAGGGACGCACCAGATACAAGGCAGCTGTGAGCACTGTGCCAGCTGTTCCACTTCAGCCTCCCATTCATTACAGTATTAAGGCCTGTTCCCTCTTCATTAAAGTATCACAGTCGGTTCAACCTTTCATTACAGTATTATGGTCTGTTCTCCCATTCATTACAGTATTAAGGCCTTTTCCCTCTTCATTAAAGTATTACAGTCCGTTCAACCTTTCATTACAGTATTAAGGTCCATCCCCCCTTCATTACAGTATTACCGTCTGTTCTCTCCTGCATTTGAGTATTATGGTTTGTTCCATCCTTCCTTACAGTGTTTGTAATAACAATGGGTGAGGTGTTTGGCTAGTCGTCCTTGACTTTGATGAGTTTAACCTTCTTGGCCAGACCGATGGCGTCCAGGTGCAGGTTCCGACCCAGGACCACCGAGCCGCAGGTCAGCGCCCCGGCCAGGGCTCCGGCGAAGCCGCACACAAACACATCCTGGCCTGCGAGTCGAGAACAAACAATGGTTACAGTGCGATGAACTAAACGCTTTCTTTTGTTAGCTTAAAAAGGAAAATCAAACTGTTTGCCTGTTTGAGCTAGCTCAAGCCTGGCTAGTCTAAAACTAGCCGATCAACCCAATGACTACCGATCAACCCAGGTCATGACTCAGCTAACCCACACCACGGCCTTGCTGCCGTGTGGTCGGTCAGGCAGACTGACCCGTCAGGTAGAGGTTCTTCAGCGGCGTCTGCGGTCTGATGGTGGCGTTCAGCCTAGCGCTGAAGCGCTCGATGCCATGGTCGGCGCCGTAGATCTCTCCCCTTGGCGCTCCGATGTAGTGGTTGTTCGTGACGGGTGTTCCGGCGTCGACAAACGCAATCTTTAAAACGCACACAGAGGCAGGAAGTGATCATGAAGGTTCTATCTTAATAGTATAGTATTTTTTTTATGCTGTTCTTAGAGGTCCATTGCAGGTGATGGACAAGAACAAAACAAAAGGATAGACAAAGATCTTTACTGTAGGTGCTATATAGAACACAATAGTGTTCAGATACCAGGAGTAGGTCAAGGGGGAATCCCATGTTAAGTGAAAAGGTTTGATTGAGATGAGGACAGGTGAGCATTATAGCATAACAACCTGAGTAGCGCGAACGCACCACGTACACACACACACACACACGACACACACACACACACACACACACACACACACACACACACACACACACACACACACACACACACACACACACACACACACACACACACACACACACATTTTCTTATAACCAGTGGGCGTATAAAAATGGCATAACAACCAGGGACAAAGTGGCAACAACAGTTGCCAGTGTGGACAGCTTTCATCTTGTCATCCTGGTGGTAATAACATAACCCTGCCCAAGGTTCCTCACTTTGTCCCTGGTGGTAATAACATAACCCTGCCCAAGGTTCCTCACTTTGTCCTGGTGGTAATAACGTAACGCTTACCCTGACCCTGATGCTTACCTTATCCCTGGTGATCTTGGGCATGACGTCCATCACCACGTCCAGGGCCGTGTCGATGAAGGCCTGCTTGAGGTCTTTGTAGTCGGGCCCCCGGTTGGTCACCTTGCCGTCCGTCCACTCCTCGAACCACTCGTACTTGGCGAAGCTCACCAGACTCAGCGTGGACTTGCCTGGGGAACCGCAGACACACAGAGACAGGAGCGTCGGGAACCAGACACAAGGAGGACAAACCGGATTCACCAGGAGAACCCCAAACAGAAGGAAGAACGTCAAGAACCAGACACAAGGAGGACAAACCGGGTTCACCAGGAGAACCCCAAACAGAAGGAAGAACGTCAAGAACCAGACACAAGGAGGACAAACCGGGTTCACCAGGAGAACCCCAAACAGAAGTAAGAACCAGACACAAGGAGGACAAACCGGATTCACCAGGAGAACCACAAAACATAAGTAAGAACGTCAAGAACCAGACACAAGGAGGACAAACCGGGTTCACCAGGAGAATCACAAACAGAAGAACGGCAAGAACCAGACACAAGGAGGACAAACCAGGTTCAGCTGCAGAACCACACAGCCAGAAACAAGAGAGTCAAGAACCAGACCACAAAGGTCCAGACACAAGGAGGACAAACCAGGTTCAGCTGGAGAACCACACAGACAGAAACAGGAGCGACAAGAACCAGACCACAAAGGTCCAGAAACATGACGACAAACCAGGTTCCCTTGGCATTGGGATGTGAGGGGGAGGTGAGGGTCTGTACCTGGGGACCGCTCTTCCCAGGTGGGGTCTTTGGCCGACGGTGAGGCCAGGAAGAGGAGGGGAATCTTCCTCGCGGACTCCTCCCGCTCCCCCTTGTAGTATGCCTCCACCCTGTGATGGACAGGTTATTCCGGTTAAACTGTCCCCTGAGACACTCGAGAAAACGTGGAAGCAGGCGTGGCCGGTTGGAGGAGGCACTGCTTTAACTGAAATGTAACTTTTGTCTAAGACGTTATATCGTATTACATTTGATATATACTTTGTCTTCTTTATGTATTTCATGCATCAGCCTCCGGCATGGAGATATCATTCTTAATAAGTCTATCACGTTTATAAACATGTTAAATACATTTATATGAATGAATCAGTGTTTGGTATGCAACGTTTTCCAAACACTGCGTTGTTACGGATGGCCGGTTGCATTCAATGTAAACTTAATATGCCTTTTTTTAGTGTATGGCATCATAATCCGCAAAGAATAAGAGGCGATTACGACGAGTCATGACGACTTACAGTTCGTCATAGTTGTTCTCTGCAAACACCCAGTAGTTCTGCGCGTCCAGACCCAGCTCCTCTTTGGTTCCGTTGAGACCCAGGAAGATGCTCAGGCCCCCCTCCCCGTTCTTCATCATGCCCAACTGCTCCTGGATGGCTACAACGTTCAACAAGGACATGGAGGGTGGTTGGTGGGTCACTCGTCCCTGATACATGCTTCTGGTTGGAAACTGCATCCCTCCAGAAAGTAAATCATTTGTCAATAATAAACCAGATTTGTGCTCGTCAGACATTCAAAGTCTGTTAAGATGTTATAAACCAGACTGAAGATTAACAGTTAAAGTCGGTTTGACTGTAGATTAACATCTACAGTCTGTTTAGATGTTACAAACCAGACTGCAGATTAACAGACATAGAAGAGGTCTTAACAGACATGGATGATGTACCTTCTTTTCTCATTTCTAGTCAAGCTACCTGGTTTCACAGGTAGCGATTAAAACATTTCTGCAATACTTAAGACACAAGATTTAAAACAGTATTTTTTTTCTACAGTAACATCTACAGTCTGTTAAGATGTGACAAAGCAGACTGTAGATCAACATCTCCAGTCTGCTTTGTGGGTCACTGACCTGGCATGGCCTGGAGCTCTTTGGGCAGCAGCTTCTGGTAGGTGTTGAAGATGCCGGCGTTGGAGATGATGATGGGGGCGTGGATGTGCACTTCCTCCTGCCCCTTCATCACGCTCACACCTGAAGCCAGGAGCAGGAACAGTGTGATCACATCCTATCACATTCAGGGGGTTCTGCTAGACTTGAACTTTTGTTTTTCTGGCTGGGATGGCTAAGGCAGGACGCCACTGCGATGTGCGCTACTGTTTTACCAGTAAAGGGATTAGTTGAACGAGGACACAAGTATAAACATATAAACAACATACTTGTAGTAATTATGAACTATATTTTCCCCCAGTCTCTCCATCAGTAAAGCAGGGCCTTAATACTACTGGTTCCCACTGGGCTCTTTCGTGCTAAAAAAAAACACTCCAAGTATTGCAAGACATTGTAGATAAAAGTGATTTACAAATGTTATATTTATCATGAGCGTCGGATCCATCCAGCAAGAAAGCTTGCATTTGTGTGTGTTTTTGTGTGAGTGAGTGAGTGAGTGAGTGAGTGAGTGAGTGAGTGAGTGAGTGAGTGAGTGAGTGAGTGAGTGAGTGAGTGAGTAGTGAGTGAGTGAGGTGAGTGAGTGATGTGAGTGATGGTGAGTGAGTGAGTGAGTGAGTGAGTGAGTGGTGAGTGGGTGAGTGAGTGAGTGGGTGAGTGGGTGAGTGTTCTCCACGCACCACAGGCTTCGTTGGCCTTGTTGAACAGGATACGGTTGACGGGGGCCCGCACCAGAACAGCCCCGCGCGCCTTCTCTATGATGGGGATCATGTGATAGGCGATCTCACTGGCCCCGCCCTTGGGGTACCAGGCGCCGTTCCAGTAGTGGCGGACCAGAAGGCTGTGCATGGAGAAGCTGGTGTCCTTTGGAATGTTTCCTGCCGAGGACAGCAGAGGACAGCCGCTCAAAACCAAAAGACGAAAAAGTAAGTAAGAGAAGTAACAGACTACATTTATACAATGCTTTTCTAGCCAGTGTCCACTCAAAAAGCCTTTACAATTCTTGCCTAACATTGAGCCATTATTGCCTAACATTGACCCATTTTTGCCTAACATTCACCCATTATTGTGAAACATTCACCCATTATTGATTCAAATTCATCCATTAACCCTTAAAATTACGCACCGGATGACGGTGTCAACCATGCAAAGGCGACAGCTCGTTTGGGTTAAGTTTCTTGCTCAGGGACACCGTGGCACTCCGCTAGGAGGAGCCGGGGATCGAACCAGCAACCTTCCGGTTACAAGTCAACCAGCTCTACCTCCTGAGACACTGCCACTCCAAAGACACACGCCTAGAGAGACACACTGTTGTCCTCGACATGCAGGTACCCCAGTCGGGGCCCGCTGGGGGAAATCGCCCTACCGTAGGTTCCAAAGATGTAGGCGAAGACTGCCCGGAGGTCCTTGTTCTCCGTCAGCTCGTCTGACCACCTCCGTGAGGCTACGGGACGACATTTTGAAGAAGAATGACAGGCGGTTGGCCAGGCCGGTGTACACCAGGAACTTGGCCACGGGGAGGGGGCAGATCTTAAGGAAGGCCAGCAGCCAGATGCCTCTTCCTGCTTTCTGTGGGAAGAACAACAAACAGGCACACAGACGTTCATTTAACGGGCCAGGCACAATCAAATAGGACCTGAATAGAACGATGTTGACTTCATATTTTCCTCAAGGGCTGTTGATCCGCTGGTTCAAACCAGCTAGTGGATGAAGTGAATCAAGGGCACAAGTGCACAAAACAAGACGTCATTCCACCCCCGGCCTGGGAATCAAACAAGATAGTAGAAATACATCTTTCCCCTCAAGGCTACAGAACTAGCATGAACAGCTGTGAATGAACTCTGCACCTCTGGCATTGGATAGGGTTAGGTGATACTGTGTGATAATCTCACAAGATTGTTATTTATGACCTTGGAAAGGGTTCATCCTATGAACTTTGACTCATTACCTTTCCCCTTTCACACTTTTCTTTCTAGAGGCCTTACTCTCGCATGTACTCTTTCACTCACTTGCATTTCATCAACATATAAAAAGAATAAGGCAAAAAAAAATGCCTGCAGTACCTTGACCAGCCTCATGTACTCGTCGATGGCCTTGTCTTCACCGGGGAAGAGACGCTTGAGCTCATCGGGGAAGCGGTCCCTCCCGCTGTAGATGGGGTACACCCGGCGGTTCTCCGGCGGTCCGAGCACCACCTGGTCAAAGGGGTTGTCCAGGGGAACCCATTGCAGCTGTCCGTTGGTCATCTGGTCCAGCATGCAGCGGAACGGCTTGTGCTCCAACAGGTCGCCGATGTAGTGGATCCCTGAGGGGGAGGGAGACGGAGGAAGGATGGGAAGAGAAGATCAGGGTAAGACACGCACACTGTCGCACGTTGGAGGGACATTCGTACGTGGTAGGTAGACAGTGAACAAATTCAATAATTCAATCATTTCCTTCAGGCCACATCATGTGATTGGACAGGCTTATTGCAGGCCTGTGATAGACGGATACAAGGTTTTTCTCCTTTTTGTCAGAGCATCTGATTTGTGCAATAATTTCATTTTTGCTCATATATTGCTTCAACCAAAATGCTTCTCAAATGAATTACCTATTCCTTCTTCAAATAGACATTACAAACTAATTATAGTCACATGATGGCTGGTATAAGTAAAAAAAAAAAAAAAAGTCATCTTACCGACGTCAAACTCAAAGCCCTTCTCGGTGAAGGTGTGGCAGCAGCCCCCGGCCCGGTCGTGCTGCTCCAGAACCAGCACCTTCTTCCCCACCTTGGCGAGCAACACACCCAGACCGAGTCCACCGATCCCGCTGCCCACGATGATGACATCTAGATTGACTGGTACTTTACTAGCCAGAAAACCTGGAATAAAAACCATAAGAGTGCATGAAATACTGAAATACAAATAATAATAATAATAATAATAATAATAATAATAATAATAATAACATGATATCCAAGCACTATTAATAGTAATACAAGTATCAAAGTAGTACTGCAAAACAGTACAACTCACTCAAATGTAGTTATTAATTTAGTCTTTCGGCCTGTAGAATATAAACAAAATGAAGCAACTTTCCCATATTTCTAACTGCATTTGAAGTAGACATTGAGACTCACAAAAAACGGGACACTATAGGACAGTGATCATGATTTGCCTCAATATCAGAATAACAACAATGGGTAAAATTGCAATGGCTGGTGGAATGGCCATAAAGTAGGTCTGTATATGCAGTAAGCTTGTAAAGGCCCTGCAAGTCAGGATGTAGGCTATGAATCTGAATGAATAGTACCTAGGTAAATAGGTATTGGCCATCCCCAAAATGCACCAGAAAACAGGAAATCAAATATTAAATTCAATTTTTTTTACGGGGGGGGGGGGAGCCCCAGACCCCCTGTCTATTACTGTGCCCCCCTAAACATTTTTGTATCAAAGTATTACTCCAAAAGAGAAACGACTCACTCAAATGCAAACGTTAGTAACTTGCATGTCACGGTATCGTTATGAAACGGAATATGAACTACGAAATATGAAAGGTGTGCAATGAGTGGAGCAGGAAAGACGCAACTATGAGAAGAGACCACGGAGCGTTCTCATCACATCGGCTCACCTTGCTTCAGAACTTTATTTTTCTCCTTCTTGTCGAAAACGATCGGTCTCACAGGTTCACGCGTGTCTACATCAAAAGGGTTGGGACCCGTGGGGCTAAAGACATATTTCAGAAGAAATATGACTAAAGCGAGACAAATCAAAGCTACGGCGATCCACATGATTGAGGTGCGAGCTCAGGGGCTGCCTTGCTCAATGTCCGTAGTGTGGAAGGGGCAAGGTCTGGTGACTGGTTCTGCTGGGCATTGTTGCCAGATTGGGCCAGATTTACCGCCCAATCTGGCAACACTGCTGCTCGGTGTATGACCCGCATCCACGGGTCTGTCGAGCGCCCCTGCTGGGTGGTGACGTCGGCCAATCAGATCGCTTGGGCTGCGGTCGAGGAGCCAATGACAGTCGAGGTTACTGTTGAGCCCACAGGGAAGAGGAGAAAGGTCGCAGCTGGATCTGTCAAAAGATTGTACATGATGAAACTTTCCCCACTTCACATTTACTTGCCGCATGACGTGTACAACAAATGTACGTGATCAACGCATTGATTGTGTTGTGTTATATTTGAATGATCTGAGTGTAGTTCAGTATTTAATATTCCAGCTTGTTTGTTCTTTGACTTGGACATGACGACCAAGTCACATGACTAAACAGCTTTGGAGCTAAACGCAATTTCCTGCATATTGTATCAGCCGAATAAATAACATTGAGGGTACAATAAGTCAAACTCACTGCCTTCCAAACAAAAATGTTTAATTTACTTTTCCATTATTAATTTACTCCGCTGTGACGTCACCGATCGCCCCTAGACCTTAAGCCACGCCCACCGACACACCTTACAGGTAAGAAGGGTCGGGGGTTCGATGGTACGTTTAGTGCTCTTCACTTGATCAAAAACATTAAAAACACCAAAACTTCACTACAAATTGCAAATGTACTTCATACATCGACAAACATGTTTTAATATTAATATAAAAAAAGACCCCGAGAAACGATGAACCCCCCATGGGCATTAAAAAAAAGCCAACCGCACAGCAACAACTTTATTTGATTTTTTTGCTTAAAAAAAAGGAAAACAGATCCACCGAACGCACCTTCTTTCTTTTCCTGCGTTACATCCCCATTTGACCATCGTTCTCTCCGAGCAACACTTTGACATAGGAAACACTTTACCGGGTTGTATTCGATACAAGAATCTGATATCGATTTCATCATTGACTTCTGACCACGAACCAACTCAATCACGTCCAAAAGGTCGGGCCAGTTCACGAGGACTCTGCTGAACAACTCATCCAATGAACGTCTTTTTCATCTTTTTATTTTCTTTCAAAACACGGTATCCGGTTAGTGTAGCAAGCTGTAGACTGTGGCATGAAAGTTAATACAAGTGTAAAGAAGTATTCCAAAGGATAAACGCCAGTACCAGCGGAAACACCTTATGCAGGTGGAGCCGAACTCCAAAGTACCCGTTAAAACAGACACGTTCATGGCATCTCTGCATGGAAAAACCAGGGGAACCGAATCCCTGTCTCTTGCCCACTTTTGGTATTTATTTTTTTTTAAATCACATTTCTTTTTTTCATATATTTAAATCATGATTTTTTTCTTCACCGCTAAAACTTAAGAATGACTTGTTTTTGTAATTCCATTTCAATGTAAAACACACGCGCACTTCCAACCTTCCAAAACAAACTAAAACAATGAGTTAACGTGTGTACATATTAGCGCATAATTTACCTGCTATGGTGGATTATATTATATACACATTTATTTTCTTGGATTCTCGTCAATAAGCCGGCGGTGAGCAGTTTGAGCTCGCCGCCTATCCTGCAAACTGTGTGTGTCTGAATCAGAGTGTGTTGGTACAATCACGCTTCCCCCACGGTATGCAGTCATCTGGGATGGTAACTACAATGGCTTCAGGTCCATGTGATGGTGGTGGGTGGGTGGGTGGGTGGAGGACAACACCGACACCACACCACCACCCTCCCAGACCCTGCCTGGCAGCAGTAGTGCAGCTCAAAGTTCAGAAGGTCAAAAAGTAAAAACGGGTGTCGTTGCAAGGTGTTCCTCTCCTGAACCGGGACGTCCTGTCGTCCATCGTGTCCCGGGTGGTCAGTGCGTGGGCGTGGTCTCCCGGCCTATCGGTGACGCTTGTTGGGGACCGCAAACGAGGAGGGGCGGGGCTTGTCACTGGAGCACCAAGCCAACCTGTTAGGGAGGGGGGAGCGAGGGGGTGGGTGTCATCACATCACGTCCTATTGGTTCAAACACACTCCAGCCTGCCGAGGTAACTGTGCACGAAACCCGTTAGTGTGTGAGCAATGTGTGCGCAGCGTGTTTGTTTGTGTGTGCAATGTGTTTGTGTGTGCGTGGGGGAAAATGGTTCATTTGAAGTTTGGCTCAAATTATGAAAAATTAATAAAAAAAAAAACACATCGGAAAAAGCCTAGGCTTCATCAATGGCCCATAGGAAAAAAAATAAGCGGCAAAATCAAAAGCCACAGTACCTTTTCCGAGCCCATACTGGGACACTTCCAGTTGTACAGGTAATACTGGAGGTTTCCATCGCCGATACCGAACTTGAGCTTCTCCAGGAAAGTCTTGTTCTCCATCAGATCCAGTGCGTTAAAGACATCAAACCCTTTCTGCAACGCAGCACAGAGACCCCCAATCACAGCCAGCTCCCCCAATACTAATCTCAAATTGTTGAAAACAATGTATTGACTACTATGAAATATTGAAACACACACACACACACACACACACACACACACACCGTTTTGGCCAAGATGAGGGCGTCGGACATGAGATCCAGCAGGGAGGTGGTAGTGTGCACGTTGTAGTAGGAGTAGGCCGCCTTCAGGCTGTGGTGCACCGGGTGGTTCATGATGGTGGAGGGCAGTGTGTAGAAACTCACAAAGTCCGTCACCTTGCCTTCCGTCTGTCCGCCCCCCCGAGGGAGAAAGATGAGGTTATTACAAATATTACGTTTTATATAACCACGTCACCACAGCTGCCAACTATGATTAGATATTAGTTACTTTGAGCAATACGGTTATTGTTGTTGTTTTTCAGTCTAAATTTCATATTCTTCCACGGAGCGTATTTAGTTTTTGCGTTGTCACGGTAACATCCAGTTGATAGTTGTTCAAATATCAACAGAAGCATAAGTATTATGTTCACAGAAAAAGTTTCTAAACGGAAAAAAAAGAAAAAGGGGGGAGGGAAACTACGTCTCGTTTACGACATTGGTCACCGCCGACAACACGACCGCAGCAAGCCCATAATAAGGAAAGCACTGACGACCAGGTCTTTTTTGGAGTGAGTAACAATTAGTTTGTTTTTTTGCAAAGGACCGTCATGCATTTCCCGTCCACCTGGGTTTGGAACACCCTGCGACAGCAGCACCCATGTTCATCCTTTGACTACGACGTAGATATCGTTTCCCTGACAACGCCATGTCTCTATGTTAATTCTGTACGCGGTTGGAACTCATGATTGACTGTCTTCTTCCATTTTGTATCGGTTTCCCTTTAAGCCATCTATTTTTGTTGCAAAAAAAGGAATCATTATGGGCTGTGTTTTTCTATAGCCAATCCAATAACCCAATCCTACATCTGATCTGTGATTGCGGTGATAAATGGTGTTTAAGTAGCTGCTTCCGTTGATTGTCCCAGCACTGGTTCTGAATGCAAGTGCGTCAGCAGATATCTGCCTTGATCAAATGACTTAGTCTTTTATTAGACGATAAAAGACGGCCAGAAAAGGTGTACATCAACCCTTTTTGAGATGAATATGAAATGGACTGCATGTTGGCAACACTACACCCACGATGCTGAGAAAAATTAATCACTGGCGAGGAAGCACATGTAGTTTTGACCTCCTGGAAAAGGAGATTAAAGGAGATTTCCCTGTAAAATGTGTAGTGCACATGACAACCCAAGAGAGAGAGCCCATATCAGTTGGCCATTAGAAACGCAAGCAGGGATGTTGAAATGGCAACAAGGAACAGAGCTTCAGATCCATGCACCGGAAGGCTGGCGTTAGGGCTGGGCGATTAATCGAATTTTGATCGCGATTTCGATATCAGTCAGAGCTCTAGGCTATCAGTCACACGATCACAAAATTACCATAATCACGTTTTTTCGAGAAAGGGCCGAGCAGCTGGATACATATATGTATATTATTTTAGATTTGGAACATTTTCTTTTGGACCATTTTGTGTATTATTATTTTTATTTTTTTTATTTTTTTTATTTTTTTTATTTATTTATTTATTTATTTATTTTTTTAAAAGGCGAAATTTCAAAGTTCTCAGTTGCAAGAAAAAAAAAAAAATCGGAGACACATGCTGAATAAATACAACATGTTTTCAAACTCAAAAATAAATCGCGATTATGATTTTTGCCATAATGGAGCGGCCCTCGCTGACGTCGGAGCTCACCTCCACCACGTAGGTGTGGATGATGTTCTCCTGGGGCACCAGGAAGTGGGCCACCTCCTCCTCGTTCAGCACGGGGGCCAGGTGGAACTGGGCCAGGTACTCCCCCAGGAGGCGGTGCACCGCGGGCACGTCCTTCCTGGTCATCGGCCGTAGCCCTGGGGTCTTGGGGGCCTGGCGGGGGTCGGAGGTTAAAAGGTCAAAGGGTCAGAGAGTGACAACAAAGAACCAGGTCCCATCAGAGTCAGGATGACCCCCGACCCCCCCCCTGGGTTGGAACGGGAAGGAGGGGGGTTGATGATGCGGTACGTTAAAGGGGGCATAATGTACCGCCAGGTGTGAGTGGGATTAGCCGTTACAAGCCATCATCAGTCTACCAGCCGACCCAGTGGACCGTAGCAAACGTTGCTCATCTATGCGTCAAACGTCTAGGTGGACACGCCCACCTGTGATGTCAGAAGCTGCACATTTTCAAAACTAAATCACACCTGGTAGTATAATATGTCCCACTTAAAGGGGGGGGGGGGGGGGGGAGGGTGACTGATGTGATGACCAGGTCACTATAGTACACACTGTTGAATAAAATATGAGGATATGACCCCCATCTACCTCGGGCAGTCGGTACAGCTTCATGGTGCGCTGCATGGTCATGTTGCGGCTCAGGTGGGAGAACTTGATCTCGATCAGCTTGCGGGGGTTCAGCGAGCGATGCCAGTACCTACACACCGAAGAAAAAAGGGAATAATTTTAAAAGAAAATGCAGAAAAATATTATTTTACACTACTAAAAAAACCCTGCTTAAAAAAACAAGGCGATCCTAGTTTTTAAAATACAACACACACCAAATATGTCAATTTAGTTTCGTGTTGCATTTTAAAAACTAGGATGACCTTGTTTCCAACATGATCCAGTGAATGAGGTCATACAGTGGGAAGGGTAAAGTGGGTGAGCCCGCCCTACCTGCAGGTTCCCACTGGTTTGGGCAGCACCACCCCGGCCGTGTAGGCGGCCTGGAAGAAGCCCTGCTGGTTGACCCGTCTTGTGATCTCTCGGATCAGCACCGGAGCCACTCTTTTAGAGCGGAGCTTCTTGTGAACGCACAGATAATTTATTTCCACCATTTCCTTAACCCTAAAACGGGTAAAAAAAAAAAAAATAAAAAAAAAAAAAATTAATGACATTATCAGATCATGTTAAGTTCCAGAACAAATCACAAATGTGTACAAGTTTGGAACATCTCGTTTTCATTTTCCAAGCGGCGCAGGCTAGCAACTTGGAGACTGTTCAATAATTTCATTCAGGCCTAATCAAATAAAATCGCCTAATCCGTCTTCAAACGGATATTTAGAACAAAACTATAGTTACATGACGGCTTGCATAAGTTCAGCACAGAATGTAACCCTGGTCCACTTCAAAATGACAAAAAAGGACAACATTGGATCAGAGGTGGTTCACTCACACGTCGTAGATGCGGATGTTGGCCGGGATGGCACTGATGAAGCCCACCAGCTTCTGATTGGAGATGACCCTCACACCGCAGTGCCACTGAGGCAGCCAACCGGGGGGACGCAGGGACCTGAGGCCAGAACACAGCGCATGAAGGAATCATACAAGGATGCACACACACACACACACAACAACCCACCCCCCCCGACAGACAGACAGTAACACCTTTTGACGTGGTTTATGTGCAACATGACACCTAGCCAAGTGAGAGTTCACACAGTTTGTACTCTGCAGAAAAATCAAGTCTATCCCTCTTCAGACATATCACAGCTAGACACATCTGGTGCAATCAGCATGTTTCACACACACACACACACACACACACACACACACACACACACACACACACACACACACACACACACACACACACACACACACACACACACACACACACACACACACACACACACACACACACACACACACACACACTCTTTTTCTCCATCCATCCATTAATC
Organism: Melanogrammus aeglefinus; assembly: GCA_900291075.1. Lineage (NCBI taxonomy): Eukaryota > Metazoa > Chordata > Actinopteri > Gadiformes > Gadidae > Melanogrammus > Melanogrammus aeglefinus. Next base: position 42,284 of record OLKM01001894.1, read on the forward strand.
GAACAATGACATTACAGAAGTTGTACGCAGAACCATTACCAAAGCAGGAAGTCAGGCGAATAGTCAAAGCGAAACATGTTGTCGTCGTCCTCCACATAGTTCTCATTGAGGAGAGTGTAGAGCTCCTTCAGCTGGGTTTTCAGGATGAAGAGCGACAGAGAGTAACAGGAAACGTCGTTAGGAGAAGGCAAGGTACGGGGAGCGAGTTGAATTAATTCCGTTCAGCCTTAAAAGGCGCAGTGTGTAGGATTTTAATGCATCTAGGGGTGAGATGCCAGATCGCAACCAACTCAATACCAACCCCCCACCCCCCCCTCACCTCTCCCTTTCCCACGACAAAGCAGAAGCTACAGTGGCCTGTAAGGGGTCAGTACTTCCATAACGACGTCATCGTCTAGCAACAAGTAGCCAAGTGTCAAATGATGAGGCTCCTTGATAGATCTATAAATTGTATTTCGTTATTCCGTCTAAAAAAAAAAGCTGTAAATCATAGCTTACGAGTAAATTAGCGATTAAGATAAAAACGCGCCCTCTCTTTAGCCATTTGTCTGTTCTGGGCTACTGTAGCAACATGGCGGCCTCCTTGGAAGGCCGTTTAACGCATGTGGATATAACGGGCTTATTCAACAGTAACGAAAAAAAAACCCTGATTTATATATTTATGGGATTATACAATTCAATTCAAACAAAGGTACTTGTGAATATTTAAGCTAGTCTGTTAAGCTAGTTGCCACTAAATTCTCCATACTGCATCTTTAAGTCCCAAACTGATTAAAGTGTGAACTGTGACATCCGTTTCAACATCAGAGAGGGGCTCCTATCAGCTACACACAGTTGCCCTTGCATATGCTCAACGTGCTGCTGCTTCCCCACAACACCTCAGCGATTATTCTTGCTTTGAACAAATATGCGAATGCACCCACAGTCTATGGTTTCCCCTTTTGGCTCCGTTTGAACCTCGGCCACAGTTTTCATCCCGACACCAAATAAATCTGAAGTTTTAGGAAACCCCTCCAAAAACAGGTTCACCTCTAAACCCTACAGCAAGCGTAACTGACCCATCCCCGAATCAAGTGTGCTTCACCCTTAAAAAGAAGTTTCTGTCTCAAGCCACGGATACGGGCCAAATCAATAAACAAAGAAAAGGATCCCAAGGCAGATACATAGTGTCATGCAGGTGTTTAAATGTAGACTTTACCACTGCAGGGTCGCCCAAATCCAGAGCATCCCAGCAGAAGCCCTGGGGCAGTGTGTAGGGCTCCTCGCGGATGTTGTCCTTGTCCGGTTCGATGGAGCCGTGCGATGTCACCACCTCGCCTGGCAGGGGAAGAGGAGGACACTTTTAAGCTTAACGCATGGTCACCGACCACAAACCGAAGATGCTGTCATCACGGCCCTCCAAGACGGTTAAGAGGTAATATGTCGTCTGTCACTGCACATACACATCACTGTAAAATGGCCATGGGGAGACTACGAATGCCATGGCCGCACGCGGACTGTCCACCGTGAGTCACGGCGACTATACTGGAGGCCTTAGTGATCATGAGGAACTGGTAGACACACAGGACTATTCCACGTCATTGAAGATGATTACAACACAGAGCCACTTCTATATTGGACGGTTAAACTCTGAAAGTAAAAAGAAAACGACCTTTTCAAGCAAACAAATCAAATCCTTTCCCCACTGGGGCCGAGTGAAGCGCCTCACCTAGCTTGGGCACGGGCTGCGTGTCCCAGAACTGGTAGCTCCTCCTGCTGGCCTCCTCCATGGTCTTGGCAGGGCCCTGGCCTACTGAGAACAACTCGATGGCCTTCTGGATCTCCTGGAGTTTATCGGCGGGCAGAGAATTTACCTGAAAAAGGTAAATCCAGGTGTCAGGAGGATGGATAAATCAAATCGACTGCCCCACACAACAGGTAAAGTGAACAACATTTGGTGCCCCCCCCCCCCCCCCCCAGAGGTAGCTTTGGAATTGCAAAGAATGAGCCGTCACTCTGGTTTTCCAGAACCCCCCCCTCTGAGCCACAAAAGAGGATGAACAACAAAAGGAAGGCTGAGGCGAGGGAAAAAAAAAAACGGATGGAGGCTTCTGCATCGGCCGTTCCTCTGTTTGACCACGTACTTTGGCGATGGGGTCCTGGGCTTCCTCTGTTGCAGCGGACTTCTTCTTCCTCTGCTTCCTTTTCTTCTTTTTGGCTCCCGTGTCGTCGCCCAGACCCTTGTCCCTGATGAGACGATATAGCAAAGTACAGGAGAGCCAGTCTCTAGTTCAGTGATCTCCCAGGTTTTGTATTGATTTGTATGGCATGTTTTTTTTATACAATATGAGGAATGAAACAGGAGACAAAAAAGGCACATTGCAAGCAGATCTGATAAAACGTCTGGACAAATATCTAGGGCTAGATATACAGACCAAAACCCCTTGACCTTATACTACTAACCTACCCCTTGACCTTATACCTACTAACTAAGCCATACTACTTAGTTAGTAGGCCATAGAGACTCACTCATTAAACTACCTCCCCTCGTGGACTGAGGAAGATTGTACGCTTAAAGGGAGTAATCTCATTAGGACTGGGCAATGGACGCCTCTTGTACCCATAAAACAGATGGTGAATCACGTGACAGCAGGGCAAGAGTGCACCAGACAAGAGCCTGTGACAGAACCACTCAATTAATCGTTCTGCATGTTTCCATGTCGACAGACAAAGGCTGTTTTATAAACACATTGCGTTAAGCAGAAGCAAACATCACATAAAAAGCGTCTACAGCCAACTCCGCGTTTTCCGTTTGCACTACAGCACCAGCCTTAAAAAAAACACTTCAAAAGCAGAAACCCAGAGGCTCAATCCGGCCTGCTTTCGATTTACTGTTCTCGATGTCTTGCTTGCGGGTGTAGTACTATTAGTAATCGGGATTGAAAAGAAATCGTTTTGTAAGTAGGAGAAATGGGGACGAGCAGCAGTTGGGCGAACGGCGACCACAACGAGATGACACAAAGCTCCTGGTGACACTAGCAGACACACACTCAGACAATGGACATCTGACAGCCTGCAGGGTGTGTGTGTGTGTGTGTGTGTGTGTGTGTGTGTGTGTGTGTGTGTGTGTGTGTGTGTGTGTGTGTGTGTGTGTGTGTGTGTGTGTGTGTGTGTGTGTGTGTGTGTGTGTGTGTGCTTGTGGAGGCTACAGGTCACGTTTTCATTGCGCTCCTCTGAGAGGATAGACTCATATGCCATCGATGACATGTCCGTTTCATTGAACGCCTAATTATTTTCTTCAAACAGTGGGAAGCCCTAAATCGCGTTCGGGTTGTGAGCTCGCTTTAGCCCCTCGACTGTCAGAAGAGAGATGAAAATTGACAGCGAGGGCCCGCCCAAACCAGGAAGTGAATACGTTCCCATCCAATCATATCGCGCCAAAGCAGTAGTGCCTACCACTCGGACCAATAAGGTGCAGCCGAGTGGGCGGGACGGTTTCCATCGGGGCACTCGGCTCCTTGTAGAGCTAGCACGCCTAGGCTTTAGCTGCTACACATTTAGAAAATGCGTGCAACACGGCGGAATATTTTCTAATGTTTTCAAATGACTCGAACGTGTCCTCACCCATCGTCAAAGTGGTGGTCTTCGTTTTCACAGTCGCTGCAATGCCCGTGGTCTTCTAAATCTTCTTTCTCCGGCATTGGTGCTGTCTCATTCTCATCCGCCATCTTCAACCAGGAAGTGAAGGAGCGCCTTCTTCTTCTCCTCCTTCTACAGTTTGAACGACGGGGGGTGCGGCCGCTGTCCGTGCATTACCGCCCCCTTCTGCACAGAGCGCATCACTCTGTAGCCTTCACTTCACTGCAAACTGGTTTACTTTATAAATGTGAATAATATATACCAGCCTTGGTAAAAAAAAAGGTCTTCTATCATGTCCTCCAGATCTCCCTACTGTAGTAGATAATGACACGTTGTAGTTACTCCCTGACAACGCTCACACAAACCTGTAGAGGGTCTACCCACAACATGGAGACCTTATGTTTTATTGAATGACACCGTCTTAACCTTGTAATGTACTTAGGACCTCTTTGCTGTTTCAAGCAATCAACCTTCTTTTAGTGTTGACCTTTTTCTATATTAGTTTTAACGGCTACCTCCCATTCAACAATGCTCCCAAAAGCATTCACCCAATCGACTTCACCCTTTACTTTTTAGCTTCAGGAGATATAAATCTACCGCTGGTGTTACAAGTAGCCAGGGTGCCACTGCAAGGATCACTTGAATGAGCACCAAAGGCCCTCCACTCATTTAAACACGCTACTCTGGAGGGAGACATGTGCATACATGTATTTTAAAATGAATACACTTCCTTTTATGTCTACTGATCTTGTAACTTTGTTGAATTTGAATATATTCATGCAGCGGTTTTATGTTTTAGCTCCAATCATATTGTTAACATTTAGTGGGTACATAGAACGCACACACACAAACACACACAATACTGGATATTGTGTTTCCCAATTCCCCATTAAGAAAGGTTATGTTATCTGCATTTAAAGGCCTGACCCGGATAAAGAAGTTTATCTTAGCCAACGGTTGTTATCCCTGGGTTTGAAGAGATAACAAGGTCATAAATTATTATACTTTAGACATGCATCCCATAAGGGTAGTCATTTGGCAGTACAGCTGTCCAAATGGTTTGAAAAGCATGTTTCTTTTTGAAGACAGCACCACTGAATAACACAATATGATAAGCATAGGGGATAAAGAGTATGTTCAGTCCTGTGATCCCACCCCCTGTAGCTGTTTGAGACGTGTCTAATAGAGTGACAGGTGTCATCCGGCGAGTGACAGAAATAAACGAGAGCAACACACAGATTGTTGAAACAACAGGATGCTTTCTTATATATAACTGAGTTCAAAACATAACACTGATTCACATTACAAAGGACCGCCACATTTACGAATGCATTCAGTCATTGAGCAGACACTTTTATCCAAAGCCACTTTTAGGTTAGTGATAACATGCTCTATTTACCTAGTAAATAAAGGGGTTCATAATGTTCCATTACTCTCTTCAAAGAGTTTAATGTCAATGAGATATAGTGCAAATACTAAAATCCTTGTATAAACGCTATAGAATACTATACAGTATATATATACACACTACCCTACATATATTAGTTAAGTTATCTTTTAGTAGCATATGGCAGCATATATTTACATTTAAATGACCTACAATTTACCTGCCTTTTTGCTGCTTAAGTAATAGGCAGACGTTAACAACCTTCACGTGCATGAGAGTTGGCGTATCCTGAGCTTCAATGAAAAACTACGTTATACCTATATATCTATATAGTTATATATATAGTTACATATATAAATAATACTGTTAATAAACACTGGGGATCTGTAGTGTTATATGTGTCAGGGTTTCAGTCACAGTTTTTAGGTTACAGCTTCATGGGTCTCATGAACGAGAATTTGAAAATGGTCGATCAAATACTAAAAAATAACACTTGGTAGGCATTAAAAAAATGTTTAAGGTTGATAAGCTGGCAAAGCAAAACCTAATTTGCATGAATACCATTATTAAGTAGTTTCTATATATAGCAGCACGTTATGTTATTCATTTTCTGAAAAAAATCATGTTACACCACAAAAATACAAGCATTAAGAGTGCACTTGGCTGTTTTTAAAAGATAGCAAAGTTAAAATACAGGTAAGAGCTTCCTTCTTTTTAGTAATACTGATATTCTATAAGTTAAAAACGCGAGTATAAAATAAACAAAAGTTTCTCTGTTACGAAAACGCTTCATCGATCCAAAAAGATCAACATCGCATTTGAGGTCAGTATTGGCCGATCAGTGACGACACGACGGCCGGCGAAGCTGAGAAACAAGCACAAGCGAGGCTCAAACCCTCGCCGTTGTAACACGTTGCAACGCAGATCCCCTAAAAGGCCTCCACCTTCTCCACAGTTCCTCCTCCCTCCTCCGTCACAGAGCTGGCTCTGTGTAGACACTTCAGGCTGAGTCAGCAGCTCTCCCTCTCTCCCTCTCGCCCTCCCTCTCTCTCTCTCTCATCACATTCCTGGCGTTTCTCCCCTTTGTTGTGGAGCTTCTCCGCACCGGCGTTCGCAGGTCACACCTTGCCCTTGGCCGCGCGCGCCGACACCGTTTTGATGGGCACTCCCTTGCGGCTCACCTTCACGTGGATAAAGAGCGACGCCGGCGACAGACTGGAGCCGTCCGCCTTCAGCAGGTGGATATGACGATAACCTGCGTGAAAATCACACACACACACACGCGCACACGCACACGCACGCACACATGCACACACACACACACACACACACACACACACACACACACACACACACACACACACACACACAAGTAGTGTCATTCATAAGAGACCAAGGTGGATACTTACATTTACTTTTTTTTCCAAAGTGGCTAACAAGAAGTACATGGTACATGGCAGAAGATAGAGAAACAATATTTTGTTGTTGGTACAGTAAGGATGTACAATCGCTCATCATATGCAACAAAGAAGTTGTACTATACTTAAGTGCCAGAACGTACAACATACAATAAGTGCGTACATTAAGTGACAGGAAGTACAGCATACAATAAGTGCGTACATTAAGTGACAGGAAGTACAGCATACAATAAGTGGGTACATTAAGTGCCAGGACGTACAACAAACAATAAGTGCATAAGAGAGGTATGCGGGTTAAGGGGGGGAGGCTATGTAGAGTCCAGGCGAACTCTACTTGCAATAGAGCTAGCGCAATACTGCAATGCTAATAGCAGCCATGTTTTGCTTTGTGTGTACCTGTGCGTAGGCTAGTGAAAGGAAGGGTGAACTGGCCCACGAATTCGTTCTTGGCGGTGTGCTCGTGGTCCTCTACTACGAAGCGCACCAGGGCCAGTTCCGGGACCTGCAGCTGGAAGCTCAGGGTGCAGTCCCACCGTGGGTTGAAGCCTGCAGGGGGCGCAGGAGAGCTGTCAGACGCTGTGTCGCTACAGACTAGAACCATCTGCCTTTAGTCAGTGGATAAACGGTTTTCCTACAGCTGTCTGTTTATTTCCAAAGAATATAAAGGGGATAGTCTCTGGGGGATAGACCCAACAACACTTCATATATGGTAAGAATAAAACATTTATAAAAAAACAAGAAAGCAATAGTGTGGCTTTTTTCGCAACCACACTAAATATAGATGTATTTTGGGCATTTCAATTAATTAAGCCTTAGCCTTCATATCCCCAGTGTAAACTTAATCAAGTGGGTAATAAAAACACAACTCCATTGTGTTAAGAATGGAGCTATGTATTCCATTACATGACTTCTACTTAAAAGCTACTAAAAAGCTTCAAAGACGGCAAATATATAAACTTTTTCTGTGGTAACAATGCTTTTTGGCCATGAATCTGTTACCGTTGGAAAGCCTGTTTAGTTCCCTTTCAAATGGTGCCCCATTTGACAGGGGCATGCATTTGTGGAATGAGCAGCGGCGCTCAGTATGTGGGTTGCGCCCATGAGAAATTTGCCAAATCTTTTCTGCCATTGCCAAACAGGTTATTTTGCTGTTGCTATTGACACTTGTTTTGAGCTTCTGGTACCCCCAGGTGCTGCCAATCAGGTGCCTTCTTGGCAGCAGCTGTGAGCATGGGCCCTACTACTGCAAGCACAGATACAGGCCAAGTCCACACGTACCTAAAACAATCTTTTTTTTCTCCGTTTTCCCTGGCATCGTTTCAAGAACATTTGCGTCCACACGGATCCATCTCAATACGACTCAAAAACGCTACTTCATGCTCCGGGCGTATAGGTGGCGCTGTTTTTTTTAGAAATTCACCGGAAACGGAGAGGAAGAGGCGGGAGCATGCACAAAAAGCTTGAGCGCTGTATACAAATATATATATATAATATATATTATATAATATAATATATACACAATATCTTCTCCAGCAGGAACACGAGCATGTAGTCGGCCAATAGTTGTTGTTTATGAGACGTCGTCACAGGTTACAAGAGGTTACGCTCGAGGGGTGTGGCGATGACATCATCGAAACGCAAGTATGCGTTTTGGCCGTCCAGACGAACACTCAAGGGGTGCGTTTCTGAATTTATTCACCCTGGGACCTGGTTTCAGAAAACTCCGTTTTCATGCGATGCGTTTACAGGATTCGCGTGGACGATCGGCCAAAACGATGCAAAACATCTGCGTTTTAACCAAAAAACGGCCCACAGTCAGTATCTATCTATATCAAGTGTCTGCTCCAACAATCGACATGCCGCGTTTGACTGATCTGGATAGGGCCCTTGCGATAGGGCAACTTCAAGCTGGTGTTCCGCAAAACCAAGTTGCGGCATTATTTGGAGCGAGTCCTGTTACCCTCTCCAAACTGAAGGCCAAGTTCCTTATAATTGGGGATGTCAAAGACAGGCCGCGAAGTGGGCATCCCAAGAAGACGACACCCCAAGAAGATCCTGTCAGCACTTAGATGCCGTAGGCTGTCCTCTACAGATTTGCAGTCAAGGTTTGCAGGAAGATATGGCCGACGGCTCTCTGGCCAGACAATTCGGAACAGACTACACGCAGCCAATCTCCGGTCTCATAGGGCTGCCAGGAGACCTGCCATGACTGCTGTCCACCGTCAGGCCCGTTTGCGCTGGTGTTGGCAAAACGTGCACTGGAACCTGAACATGTGGAGGAACGTTATGCTCAGTGTGGAGTCCAGATTCTGCCTACGGCCGTTGGTCAAAGTGTGGAGAAGACGCGGAGAACGCTATGCTGATTGCCGCACCGATAGAATAACATATTTTGGTGGAGGCAGTGTGATGGTGTGGGGCGGCATCACCCTCACTGGAAAAACGAGGCTTGTCATCACTGGAGGCAATCTCAATGCAGAGAGATATAGAGATGAGATTCTGCAACCAGTGGCAATCCCATATCTCCACAGTCTGGGACCGAACTCTATCCTCCAAGATGACAACGCTCGCCCCCACAGGGCGGGGTTTATCAGAGACTACCTCCAGAATGTGGGAGTGGAGAGGATGGAATGGCCTGCTAGCAGTCCTGACCTCAACCCCATTGAACACTTGGGCGTGGGCCTGCTGTTAGTGCCAGAGTGACCAACACAGCCACGTTGGATGACTTGCGGCAAATGCTGGTTGAAGAATGGGATGCCATCCCACAGCAGTGTGTGACCAGGCTGGTGACCAGCATCAGGAGGAGGTGCCAGGCCGTGGCTGTGTATGGTTCTTCCACACGCTACTGAGGCTCCTGTTTGTGAAATGAATCAATAATCCACCAAACGCGTCAATGGCAGAATAAGCTGTTTGGCATTGGCAGAGAATATTTGGCAAATTTTTTAATTGGCGCAACCCACATACTCAGCTCTGCTGCTCATCCCACTAGTGCATGTTCCTTACAAATGGGGCAACATTTGAAAGGGAACTACACAGGCTTTCCAACGGCATAAGATGTATCGCCAAAAAGCATTGTTACCGCACAGAGAAATAATCAACCAATCACAAATTTCCTTACTTTTTTTGCCAAGTTTCTAAAAAAAAAGGATTTGACTACCGTTGTTATCGATGCGGTGCGTTTTGTCTCTGGAATTGTCGATGGAGACCCCGTGGATCTCCACCCACACCTGCGGGGTCCACGATGGCGCTGGTCTTGGTCTGGATGGGCTTCGGCAGCTGCTGCGCCGACAAGATCTGCCGAGGGGGAGAACGGAGAGCGGAGCTGTTTTAAAGACCGACTCTGGTTAAAGGTGACCTATTACACCACTAGGTGTGTGTGTCACTAGCCGTTAGATAGATCAGCCTGCCAGCCTAACCCGCTGGACTGCAGCAAACGTTACTCATCCATCTGTCATACGTCTAGGTGGACACGCCCACTTGTGATGTCAGAAGAGGCGGATTTTCAAAATGGCTTTTAACGGTTAATCACACTCACACCTGGTGGTATAATTTGTGACCTTTAAAAAAAGGTGGTAGAAAGGTCAAAGCTACGGCTGGCTAATCATCATTTAAGCGAGCAACACAAATCCTCAGCACCACGGGAGCCATCAACGCCACGACTTAAAGGTCCCTTATTATACCACCAGGTGTGACCGTGATTGGAAGTTACAAGCTGTTTTAAAACTCAGCCTCTTCTGACATCACAAGTGGGCGCGGCCAACTAGATGTGTGCTGGATAGATCGGTCCACCAGCCTACCCGGTTGACTGTAGCAAACGCTGCTCATCTATCCTTATTACATCTAGGTGGACACGCCCACTAGTGATGTCAGAAGACTTGACCCCCCCAAACGGGGGGGGGGACTCACGCGTATCGTCAGCTGCGTGGGGACGTGCCCCGGGCCCCCGCCGGTGTTCTCAGGGTCGAAGTTCAACGCGGGCGTGCGCAGGAAGCTGGGCTTGAGGATGTAGCCGCAGCGACCGTTGGGCAGGAAGCGGCCCTGGTTGAGATCCATCTGCTCCCCGGGGGTCTGGAAGTTCAGCGCCACTGAGGAGGAGGAGGGGAGGGGGGAGGGGACAAAGCGGGAACCGTCAGACCACCCCAACGTCTCAGCAGGTCTGGGTTTGCGTTGAATTGTGCGCTCAATGGTCGGTTGCATTTAGTTTTTATGTTTTTTTTATTTGATTTTGAAGGGTAGGTGTTATGCCACCGGGTGTCAGTGTGATTAGCCGTTACAAGCCATTTGGAAAAACTGCCTCTTCTGACATCACAAGTGGGCGTGTCCACCTAGATGTACGCTGGATGGATCGGTCTACCAGAACTACCCAGTCGACTGTATTTTTTATTTTATTTTATTTAACCTTTGTTTAACCAGGAGAAGTCTCATTGGGATTAAACATCTCTTTAACAAGAGAGTGCTGGCCAAGACGGGCAGCAGCACAGTTCCACAGTTACTGACAATCATTCAAGTAATAAAACCACAGAGAACACATGAACTGAGTCACAGTCAGAACATCATCAAACAAAGCATGTACAGACAGAAGAGCCAGCTCCAACATCATTAAGAAAGGATTTAAACCTGTTTATAGGAACCAGCTCCTTAAGTTTTAGAGCATTTTGCAGCTGGTTCCATGAAGAAGGAGCAGCATGACTAAATGGCCTTTTGTAGCACGTATTGCTGATTCATCCATCATACATCTAGGTGGACACTGCCACTTGTGATGTTGCAAAAAGATGCATTTTGGGTGAGGAGTTGCAGTAAAGAAGGGGTGCGCGGGGGGGGGGGGGGGGGGGGTGTGTCAATCCCATGGCTACGACCCATCTGTGATCACTTTTTTAGTCCTGTCCATTTCTAACCGCAATGGCAAAAGCAGTTAGCAGTTTGCATCGGATTCCCTCTTTGAGCCGCGTGCCCTGCATCGCCCCTACCCATCTGGCAGCCGCTGTTCCACATGTCCTGGGGGTCGTAGTTGGAGGACTGGAGGCGCTGGCCCGACGGGTAGATCCGGCTGAGCTGTCGGCTGTTGTGTTTCACAAAGAGCTTCCCTGCGTCGGCAGACAGACAGAAGATGGTGAATGGTAAATGGACTGAATTTATAAGGCACTTTTCTAACCAATGGCCACTCAAAGTGCTTTACGATATTGCCTAACATTCATGCACACATTCACCCATTCATGCACACATTTCACACACCGACGGGCGGTGTCTATCATCCAAGGCGAACCGAAGCTAGCAACCTTCCGGTTACAGGCCAACCCGCTCGACCTCCTTAGCCACATGCCGCCCCTAAGACCAAATGGAGTGAGAGGTGGTGCTGGTGTGACAGATGTTGTGTTGATTGAGGCCACACAGGGTGCGCCGTTACCGGAGTCCTTGATGAGCCTCAGGGCCTCGCTCTCGGAGAAAGAGGACATCTCATTGGCTGCTTTCTCAGACAGGTTCTGGAACCCACGGAACGAAACGCTGCGGCAGTAAACCACCAGTTCAGACAGCTCCGGGCTCAGCTTGGACGAGAGCGCCTGGGCAGCACAAGACAAGTTATATCAAATCACATAAACTAAGTACATAAAAAAAATGTCATTCGCTTTTTGTTGACATTAGTACAACAGAAACAGGTCAGCTCCTCACTACGGCAGCCTTGGTTCAGAGGCCTGCAATGCCGCACACACACACACACACATGTACGCACTTGCACAAACACACACATGCACAAGCACACACACGCACACACACACACACGGACAAACATGCACACGCCCACACAGATGCACACAAGCACACACGCGTGACAAACAAGCACATGCGCACACAAACATGCACACAAGCACACACACACACACACACACACACACACACACACACACACACACACACACACACACACACACACACACACACACACACACACACACACACACACACACACACACACACACACACACACACATGTGCGCACACATTTCTGTTGTTTTGATACATAATACAAAGAAAAGAAAAGAAAACAAACTCTTTATATTATTCCTCCAGTAACGCCCCATCTGCATCACTCTTATGATAACAGAACCGTTCCACTTTCCCCCTCAAACCCTGCCCACCACTCCCCGCCCCCGTGACCTTCCGGGGGTTCACCTTTGTGGGGTCCCTCTTGCCGCCGGCCAGCGTCTCGTCCTCTGAGCTGGACGAGAAGCTGCTCTCCTTGCCCAGCTGGCCCAGGTGAGGGGTCTCCCTCTTCCCCTTTACCAGGATACGTCCCCGCAGCTCCTGCGGACGCGCACCAGGACGGACACGGACACACACAGACCCACACACACACGAAAACGGATACAAACACAGCCACAGACACACAGAAGGACACATTAGGACTGCAGTAGATGCATTGAACTACTTAGGGCAGATGATTGTGTGTGTGTGTGTGTGTGCGTGTGCGTGCATGCGTGCGTGCATGTCTTTTGTGTGTGTGTGTGTGTGTGTGCAAGGTAATAACTAAGTTAAATGTTCCTGAAGCATGCATGTGTGTGTCTTGAATGCACTGATTTTATGAACAGTGTAGTTCCACCTCCGACCAGTGGATGGCGCTCAGGCTTATAACCATCTTACTACATACAGCTTCTGTACCTTCACACAGAACCTCGTCAAAGTCAAACCATGCTGATTGCACCAGATGTGTCTAGCTGTGATATGTCTGAAGAGGGATAGACTTGATTTTTCTGCAGAGTACAAACTGTGTCAACTCTCACTTGGCTAGGTGTCATGTTGCACATAAACCACATATCACAACAAAAGGTGTTACTGTGTGTGTGTGTGTGTGTGTGTGTGTGTGTGTGTGTGTGTGTGTGTGTGTGTGTGTGTGTGTGTGTGTGTGTGTGTGTGTGTGTGTGTGTGTGTGTGTGTGTGTGTGTGTGTGTGTGTGCGCGCGCGTGTGTGTGTGTGTGCGCGTGTCTCGGCCCCTGTGTGTGTGTGTGTGTGTGCATGCGTTTGTGTGAATCCGCCCTTGTTTGCGTACGTGTCGCTCTACCTCGGGTGTCGGCAGCTCTTCCAGCGGCGTCTCTCTGAGAGGCCTGCTGAGCAGCTTGTTGCCCAGGATGGAGCGCAGGTCGCGGGCCATGACCGCCTGTTGCTCCATGGAGCAGTGGTTCTCCAGGGACAGGATCAGGGGGTACGGGGACGCCTGAGAGACACAGAGAGAGACAGGGACCCACCGGTGAAGAGGACAGTACAGCGAGAGAGACAGGTTCCCACCGGTAAAGAGGACAGTACAGAGAGAGAGACAGGGACCCACCGGTAAAGAGGACAGTACAGAGAGAGAGACAGGTGCCCAACGCTGAACGGGACGCTACAGAGAGACAGGTGCCCACCGGTCAACGGGACGGTACAGAGAGAGAGACAGGGACAGTATGTAACTCCACCACAGTGTTGGAGTCTAACAGAGATCATTCAGGGATGGTGGAGGCCGATAGCCAAGCACAAGGCCTTGTTATTATGTGCCATTGTGCTTTAATTGTACGACCGAACAATGCTAGATGGCATATGTGAATTTCTTTTAACAAAAGCATACATAGAGCATTTATATTGATGTGGTGGTTTTAGTTGTATTTCTTTAACTGCACTTTATTCTTTAAGCTCTTATGCAACACTTTTGATTATGTTGAGATTATCCTGAGATGTCACTATTTACAACAGACGTAATCCGTTTATAATGTTAGAAATAAAACTAACCTTGCATCGCATGAATCATCACATTTTGAGGGACTATTTTCTCAGCAGCAGCGGAATTTAACCTAGGTATCAGTCCGCCGCTGCCGTAGCCTACTACCAGGAATATAACACTGCTGCTGAGACAAAGCAAGTCCCTCAAAATGGCATATAGTTGATTTGCCTCGGGTGTACTGTGGAGTGGGTAAGACCTTTTTATTAGCAGGCTAGTATTGCACGTTGCCGTGCGCTAGCCTAGCACGAGCAAACACTGCAACTAGAAGGACTGAATGAAATGTGTTGAAAGTTGTCTCCACTGATAAAGAACACCAAGGCTAACTTGGGAAACAGGCCCTATGTCCAAAATTCCAAACTACCCCTTTAAGCAGGCCTCCAAAAAGTAATGTGCTGCTTCGGCCACAGGGGGCGCCATTACTCGCAACCAAACAAAAACAATCCGCCCCATTGTTAAATCAATCGACGAGCTGGCATGTAACCACACACATTTTCCTCAGAAAAAACACAAGCAGCGACGTGTCTGGCTCAAGCCTTTGGTATTATGCTTCCTGTGTTGATATGGACGTCAGTGTCTGCCAAAAGGATAACGGTGTCGGCCAGACGTTGGTTTACCTTGAAGGCGTACTGGCCGATGGTCTTGATGACCTCTTTGAAGGGCACCTTGGAGGTGAGGGTGTGTCCGTGGTAGATGACCGGCTCCCCCCGGTCCCCGTCCCAGCAGTCCAGCTCCACGCAACGGCAGCCTTGGTTGAGAGCCCTGCAGCGCACGCACACACACACACACACACACACACACACACACACACACACACACACACACACACACACACACACACACACACACACACACACACACACACACACCACACACACACACACACACACACACACACACACACAGCACAACATGCACACACACACACACACACACACACACACACACACACACACACACACACACACACACCACACACACACACACACACACACACACACACACACACACACACACACACACACACACACACACACACACACACACACACACGCACAATAATCAACAGCCTGATCATTTCCCAAACCTAGTCAGGAATAGTATGGTATTATTTTACAGAGCTTGGCTGCAGAAGTCAGACCAGGCCTTGACTTGATTCTGGACCACAGTCAAGAGATTCAACTGTTGCCACTTCTCGCATCTGTGCGTCAGTAGAGCATAGTCTGGAGACTAATAACCGGTGCCTGGCATGCACATACCGTGTGTGTGTGTGTGTGTGTGTGTGTGAGTTTAATACTTGGCGGTTGGTTTCAAATTTGGTTACTATTTGCCCGTGTTGCCAAACTGAGGCCCTGGTAAAAGATTCCTGGAACAAATAAACCCCACACACACACACACACAAGGCCATCTTGCATCATGTAGACTACAGTCAGGTCAAGGCATGTTTAGGGTTTTCGTAAATAAATGAGAAGCTATAAATATCCCAAAACCCAAGGAGCCAAAGGCATCACCACAGAACCCACAGGTTGTGCCTGTTCACCTGGGATTAACATGGCCTTGATAAGCCTTCGTCTCTCTGTGTCTCAGTGCATGTTCTAGCTCTCAGTACCTGATCTAGGTCTCTGTACCTGACGTAGCTCTCTGTACCTGACGTAGCTCTCGGTACCTGACGTAGCTCTCGGTACCTGACGTAGCTCTCGGTACCTGACGTAGCTCTCGGTACCTGACGTAGCTCTCGGTACCTGACGTAGCTCTCGGTACCTGACGTAGCGCTCCGTACCTGATGTAGGGCTCGGTGCTGCTTGTGCCCGTCACCTGGTCCTTGGTCAGGTAGGTGTTGTGCGAGGAGGAGATGAAGTAGTCCGTCAGCGGGCGGCTCATGTCCTGGGTGACCCGGGCGTGGTCAGGGTTGAACACATCGTTCTCCAGCGACAGCATGTACATGGTGAACCCGTTCTGGGTCATGAACTGGTTTTTCTGGGCTGTGTAGAGAGAGGGGGAAGCCGCATGTTACCTCTGGTCGTTCAGTAGCCTCGGTACACAGAGAGAGAGAGCAGCTGCAACGGTCGTTTCATGTTAGGGTGGCCCCAAAACAAGCTGCACACCAAGGAAAGGGAACAGATGGTTGTTATTGGTCAACGTTAGTCCTACAGTACACCGCATTAGAGTTTGGTATAGCCCTTGCTATAGTAATAATAATTACTGGGAACTAATAACGCTAATCCCACATGCTATTGTGTGCACAGCTTGCTGTCGGCTGATAAGGCGACCCGGTTCCCTGCAGAATAAGCGTTGATGCGACCCACTGGTTCTTTGCTTATTGAAACTGAATGGAAGGCCTGTTTACAGCCGGACGCAGAGTCTGGGTGCGCGAGGGGCCATTTCTTTCGGTTTTCTTCTAAACTATTTCACTTTAAGTACAGTTTGAGTGTGTAACTGATACACCCAATCCATGGTCCTAGCCCCCCAGAAATCATAGTAGGGGCATTTTGCAGACGCTTTTATCCAAAGCGACTCACGACCATTCACACACACATTCACACACCGCCAGCTCGTCGGGGAGCAGTCAGGGTGAGGTGTCTTGCTCAGGGACACCTTGACACTCAAATAGGAGGAGTCGGGGATCGAACCAGCGACCTTGTGGTCCCGGGCCAACACTCAACACAACCTCCGGAGCTGAGCTGACCCCACGGTGTCCGCGTCGGCGACCCACCCCACTCGTTGAGCTCGAAGCTGAGGATGAGCATCTGCGCGTAGTGCAGGGAGGCGTCCTCGCCCTGATCCCCCAGGAAGTCCCGGAGCTCGGCCGTGGACAGCACGCAGCCGTTGGAGGAGTAGTGGCGGAACACGGCGTCCAGCTCGGGCCGCCGCAGCAGCTCCCGGCAGAACTCCTCGATCTCCTTGTGGTGCAGGCGGTCGTCGCGCGACCGGTCGCACTTCTGGAGAGGGAGGGAGGGAGGGAGGGAGAAAAAGAGAGAGAGGGGAAAAAGAGAGAGAGAGAGAGAGAGAGAGAGAGAGAGAGAGAGAAGAGAGAGAGAGAGAGAGAGAGAGAGAGAGAGAGAAGAGAGAGAGAGAGAGAGAGAGAGAGAGAGAGAGAGACAGACAGACAGACAGACAGACAGACAGACAGACAGACAGACAGACAGACAGACAGACAGACAGACAGACAGACAGACAGACAGACAGACAGACAGACAGACAGACCGACAGACAGACAGAGAAACGGAACGACAGAGGACAAGAATAAGAGGGAGAGTCAGACAGAGTGATTGACCAGTACGTACATGGTGAGTCAGTGAGGGGGATCAGGGGGGACAGATCAATCGATAGGGACCGACATTCCATTGTGCATTCATGCGCAGGTGGAGCATTGTTTAGTTTTGTATCTGAACCTAAAATAGACTCTTCTCCAGGGACGTCCCAAAGGAGAGGAAGAGTTCAACCGGCCAAAGCTGCCATCTCTCCACAATGCTCCCTACTTCCGCACCAAAGCTGCCATCTCTCCACAACTGCTCTCTACACGCTACTGTTCGTTTTGAGTTAGTTTCCGCTC
>OLKM01001894.1:62500-87500 GCA_900291075.1 Melanogrammus aeglefinus
TTTATCTTGTAGTGTGTGTGGGGGGGGGAATCGGGAGCAGAGACTGGAGCGCCTGAACTACTTTGTGAGAAAGACTCCTGAAACGCTCCCTGTGATAATTTCTTGCGTGTGCTTACAGACAACCCCGGTTTCCATTCGCTCATTGAATTTGCTACAGAAACCAACAACACATTTTTCGAAGACGCAAAAAAAAAACAACGTTTTTCCAGTCGGATTTCTTTTTTTTCCCAGTCGGCAGCGCTTTCAACTGAATACCAAAACAGCAAATGATACAAATAGTGAAAATGAATAAATAAAACATTTTGACCAGAGAGTCAGGTGTTCAATGTTTCAGAGTATATCATTAACTCTCAAGAAGTGACATCGCAGTAGGCCTACGTTGCACGGCAACCAGCATAGTGGTTTTAAAACATGAACCACGCAGCCAAGGCAAGTCTATCAATGGACAAGATGTAGCTCTTCCCGTCTGGATAAAATTAACCCTCTGGAACCAACCATCCACTGGTCACACACACACACACACTGGTGTGAGCTATGCCCTTAATTAAACCCAACCGGTCACTCTCGGCCACATGGTCGACATGTGGGCCATTTCTCAGGTTACCGCAAAATATATTTTTACTTCGCGATGCTGTGGCGCGAAGGCATTCCTCACATTTCTCCAAAAAATCTATAAATGCTAAAATGTTTTAAATATTTACGACCGGCAATGCTGTTTGGTATTGAGAAAAACCACCCTTAGATTTTGTTGTTAAATGGCACCTGTTCAATTTGTACTATTGCAATCTTGTTCATATATCGTATGTGCAACCCGGTATCACAACATCTAAAAGTAGCTCCATCTGACATCGACGGCCTCACATCGTGCGAGGAACACTTTGTGTGTACTGTGAGGGTCTGTCTGTCCGAGAAGCTCAGTTCAAGAGGCTGGCAACCGGTCCGCCCTCACCACGGGGGCCTCACCCTCTCTCTCTCTCCTGACGCACGCCATCCAATCCCCTGCTGTTCGCACCGTCCATCAACCAATCACACACTCAAGCGTGTGCCTTTGTGTGTGTCAGTGTGGGGATGTGTGTTTGTTGGGTCTTCAGGGGTCTACCCAGATCCTTAAGATCTGAGACCCGACCCCGGGACCTGTACAGGTCATGCTCCTCGTTTTATCAGTCTGAATCGGGTCCCATTCTATTCTTGCGGGTCCTGGGTGTAATACCTGAGTGGACGTGGTAAGACTCGTTACCAGGGCAGATCTAGTGAGGAACGCGTGGACCTGATGTTTAGACTGACCATCCGGATCAGACCACAGAGTGCACGGTGAAGCTGGCTGTTATATATTCCATGGGTAAGACACGTAAGACACATCTCATCTTTGAAGGCAAAACAGTAGCTAATCCACGTCAGGTCCATCTGGTATTTTGATCTCCTCCTATTAGGCTACCACATGTTCCGTCCAACATCACT
Organism: Melanogrammus aeglefinus; assembly: GCA_900291075.1. NCBI lineage: Eukaryota > Metazoa > Chordata > Actinopteri > Gadiformes > Gadidae > Melanogrammus > Melanogrammus aeglefinus. Next base: position 63,959 of record OLKM01001894.1, read on the forward strand.
CAACGGTTCCAGCAGAAAAACAACATGTTCAGTACCATTTGAATCACAGGTTACGTCCGGTCCATTAAATACCCCGTCCCTTCTCGGATCCCGGGTTTCTCTCTTCGTTGGCAGGCACCAGGAAGGAGCTGTTATTACTCAAAACGACAAAAACGGGTGGGTATATCCGTTCAAACCGGATCCCCGAACACACTTCGAGTCTGTCATTTTGGACCAGATGAGTGATTAAAGTACACTCTGGTTAGATTATGTGTGTGCATGTGCGAGCGTGTGTAGATTAGGTGCACACACACACGCACACATACACAAACACACCTAATGGACCTTAAATCTCGGGTCGGTTATTAATTCTACCCACTAGCCGGTTATTGATTCTATCTGCGGTGATTGATTCACTTCTTTCCCCCGCCTGCCAGAGTTGCTGGTCCGAGTCTTAACGCACATAGCAGGTTACCACCCAGTTACATCTCTCAACACCGTCTCCCACTGCTGGAGCTGTGAGTATATTTAAACCTCACTGGCGCCCTCCCAGGCTGCACCACCCTCCCCCTTCCTCCCCCTCCCTCACCCCCGTAAGAGCAAACACACTGTGGAGGGCAAGAGGCACATGCAGGACATTCCAGACAGAAACAAGGGAGCACAGAGTTACGTTGGCGCTGGTCAAACAGGTCGTAGTCCCAGAGGGAGGACAGACACACAGCCAGAAGGACAGGTGAAGGACACCTATAAACGGAGCGTCACGTGGACATCGTTTTTAAAATCGGGCAAAAGTATTTTTTTTACTGCACAAGCATTGACTGTTTCAGATGCAAAGAAATCGTTGGACCGGAAATTGACTTTTGACCTTGTTGCTCTCTTTCCATAAAATAAACGGGCCGTTTTGTATTGCAACAGAGACACTGTTGTGCATTCCGTCTTCGGTCTAACATTTACCTATGAGACTACACCGCGTTCCAAATTATTATGCAAATTGGATTTAAGTGTCATAAACATTTCATTTTTCATTTTTCAATTAAACTCATGGATGGTATTGTGTCTCAGGGCGCTTTGGATCGCTGAAATCAATCTCAAGACACCCGTGATAATTAGTTTGCCAGGTCAGCCCAATAAAAGGACATTCCACATTATTAAGCAGACCATGGGTTTCAAGCAATATGGGAAAGAAAAAGAATCTCTCTGCTGCCGAAAAGCGTCAAATAGTGCACTGCCTTGGACAAGGTATGAAAACATTAGATATTTCACGACAACTTAAGCGTGATCATCGTACGGTGAAGAGGTTTGTGGCTGATTCAGAGCACAGACGGGTTCGTGCAGATATAATGAGGAAGATTTCTGCCAGACCAATTCATCGGGTCAAGAGAGCAGCTGCTAAAATGCCGTTACGAAGCAGCAAACAGGTATTTGAAGCTGCTGGTGCCTCTGGAGTCCCACAAACCTCAAGGTGTAGGAACCTCCAGAGGCTTGCAGTTGTGCAAAAACCTACTATTGGGCCACCCTTAACCAATGCTCACAAGCAGAAACGGTTGCAGTGGGCCCAGAAATGCATGAAGACTAATTTTCAAACAGTCTTGTTTACTGATGAGTGCCGTGCAACCCTGGATGGTCCAGATGGATGGGGTAGTGGGTGGTTGGTGAATGGCCACCATGTCCCAACAAGGCTGCGACGTCAACAAGGAGGTGGGGGAGTCATGTTTTGGGCCGGAATCATTTGGGGAGAGTGCTGGTAGGCCCCTTTAGGGTCCCTGGAGGTGTGAAAATGACCTCGGCAAAGTATGTAGAGTTTCTGACTGACCACTTTCTTCCATGGTACAAAAAGAAGAACCGTGCCTTCCGTAGCAAAATCCTCTTCATGCATGACAACGCACCATCTCATGCTGCAAAGAATACCTCTGTCACTGCCTGCTATGGGCATAAACGGGGAGAAACTCATGGTGTGGCCCTCACCCTCCCCAGACATCAACCCTATTGAGAACCTTTGGAGTACCTCAAGCAAAAGATCTATGAGGGGGGGAGGCAGTTCACATCAAAACAGAAGCTCTGGGAGCCTATTCTGACATCCTGCAAAGACTTCAAGCAGAAACCGTCCAGGAACTCACAAGTTCAATGGATGCAGGAATTGTGAAGGTGACATCACAGAAGGGGTCCTATGTTAACATGTAACTTGGCCTGTTAAGATGTTTTGTTTATTGAAATAAAATTTTCATTTCATTTCCTCCTAATTCTGCAAATTCAACAAATTACCATTTTCAGCTCTTTACAACCTATAATCTACCTAAATGTTTTTGAAACTGTGTACTGCATAATAATTTGGAACAGTGCATTTTGGGTTTTTTATTTTTGAAAAAAATATCGTTATCATTGGGAGGTTTGTTCAATAAAATTCGAATTGTTGATGACTTGAAAATTATACTGACTGTCACTCTCATTGACTTTTTAGGAAAATCAGAGAAAAAATACCATTTGCATAATAATTTGGAACGCGGTGTAATTTAGCAGCGTTGCTCAATGGCATACCGCAGCGGCATTAGTCCATCGTGTTTCTCGTAAAGCTTTTCACCAAGGCGGGTTTCCCATGGGGCCCTGTGGGGAAAGGCCCTGTTTACAATGCCTGTAGTCAGTTTACCTCGGGGCCCCTAGAAGGGAGAGGTCAGTGGGCATTAATCCATGGCTGAATACGTGGGGTCCCACACGTCACAGACCCTCAAAGTACGCTTTGATTCCAACAGCTTAGTTCCGTCAATTAAATCATAACCAAGAGCTTGGTCACGTGGTGCATACGTGCGCATGTGTGTGTGTGTTCCACGTTAAAAGATGTGTGTGTGGCCTACTGCCTGAGTGTTCACCTTGACACACCCCCTATTATGTGGATGATCATAACGGCAAGATAAGAGAGGGAGAGATAAAGAGAGAGAGAGAGAGAGAGAGAGAGAGAGAGAGAGAGAGAGAGAGAGAGAGAGAGAGAGAGAGAGAGAGAGAGAGAGAGAGAGAGAGAGAGAGAGAAGAGAGAGAGAAGAGAGAGAGAGAGAGAGAGAGAGAGAGAGAGAGAGAGAGAGAGAGAGAGAGAGAGAGAGAGAGAGAGAGAGAGATTTACTGCAGATGGGTTCTGTGAATGTAGGTCAAATGCGCACTCATGAATTTTAATTCAGAGAGAGAGAAACTGAGTGAGGGAAAGAAACAGAAGGAAAGAGGGAGATAAGGGGTCGGAAGTTCAGAGATCAAAGAATGACATTCCCGCACCTAACGAGGAGTCGGAGGATTACTGCCTCTTTGATCGTGGGAATGGTCCAAGCTTGCCCTGCAAGTCATATGATGATACATGTATAAACGGCCTTCTAAGCTTCTCATCGAAGCAAAACATGTTTCAAATGGGATAGGGAAAGCGGGGCGAGGACAATGTTATATATTGACGACAAACATTTGCAGATGAGGACAGTATTAACGCATTAAGATAAGCGCAGCGACGAGTACGTTTTTGGGAAAACTCACACAAATAGAGACCTACAGTTTAAAATCACACGTAGACACACGTTTCTACATTGCATGAGCACATTGTCACTTCCTCCTTTTTCTGAGATTTCCTCTGAGAAACCTTTACGAGATGTGCCAAGGTCGGCCAACTGTTTGCAGTTTTGAAATTAGAGAGTTTTTTGTGTCAACAATTGTAAGGCACACTTTTATTTACTGATCAATAACTTACATTGGTTAGTTATTATATTATTATACTATAGGTATTCACATTTGATGCTGAATCGCCATCCTCATTATTATTAGATCCTATTAAACAAACCATAGCCAACAACAATAGCCCATCGTCTTACCATTCGTTCGAAGCTGCAGTATGTAATATCTAAGAGCACCTTTCGTTGACTGCAAGGTTCTTACCCAGTCACGCATATATCCAAAAAAACACAAAAATAAAACTACAAAGGCTAAAAAAGTGGGAGCGTACTGCTTATCACACTACGCAAACTATATTTGCTGAGTCCGTCGACTGTGCGTGCCAAAAGGTCCTGCTTTAAAACCAACTGCTACACTGCATTTACATTTACATTTAGGGCATTTATTCAAAGCGACTTCACCTACATGTCTGCTGGGCCTTGGCCCTGCGGGAGGTCTTGTTGGTCTCACACCACACGGTGACCCCGTCCTCCAGCAGCCGAAGTGTCCGGCTCTTCTGCCAGCGGGAAGAGCGCACCTTCACCATGCTGGAGCCCCCCAGCATCACCCGGACGTCCTCGTTGTCCTGCACACCTGCAACACACATCACGGTAAAGGGTAAATGGGCTGCATTTATACAGAGCTTTTCTGACCAGTGGCCATTCAAAGCGCTTTAAAAATGTTGCCTAACATTCACCCATTCATGCACACATTCACGCACCGACGGCGGTGTTGACCACGCGAGGCCCCAGCCAGCTCATCCAGAGCCTTTAGCCAGAGACTAATTGCACCAATGTGCAAAACGGAGCGGTGCAGGAAGTCCTGTATACCAGCTGCCATACGGTTTTATAATGCACAAAAATAACTTTGCACTTTTTTTTTTCCACACAGTATTTATTATTGTATTTATTGTTTAAGTATTTCAGTATTTTAGCTATATGAGGGAATGTGTGTTTGTTATGTCTGTCCATACGCTGTTGTGACACTGTAATTCCCTGGAAAGGATTATTAAAGGATCTATCCATCTAGGGTTAGGTGTATTGCTCAGGAACACCTCGGCCCTCGAACTATAAACCTTCCTATGTTTTCTGTTGTGATTGCGTCATCGCGCCGTAGACAGTAATCAGACAGTCACGTATTGTTGTGTGATCCACTCCCTTTTCTTTCCGCTAAAGTCATAGCCATAACCGTCATTATTGTCACAGTACATTCATTGTTGGAATAATGGTCTTCCCTGCCTGTCTTGGCTTGTGTTTGTGTACACACCTTGCTTCTACCAAAAGCAATACTTGGATGTTTTATATACAAAGCTGGAGCGGCCTCACTTGACCCCTACGGGAAGGAGCTCCCGGTTTGCTGCTGTGGGGTGGTGGTGTTGGTGAGTGGTTTGTGAGGGAGACATAATGACAGAGTCATTAATGAGCGCTGGATAGAGTGCGCCATCGTCCACACCTCCCAAAACATCAATTCAGCCAAGCCACTGTGTCATTAAAGGCTCATTAACAAAAGTAACTAAACGCGTTGGGGAAAGGGGAAATTGTCTGTCGCCTGACATTTAGCGTATCCTGGGCCCTATAACCACGTAACCAACAATTTAGAAAAGGGAGTAAACATTTAGAAAACGCTTTCTGTGAGTCATGGATACTTTATGCTACAAAATTGAGGGGAAAAAAATCCTTCTTGAATACACAAACCAACTGTATGACCAAGTACAGCAACTCTGGGACAACAAGAAAGACAACCCAATGTTTGTGTTGAATCACAGCATGACCCAACCCCTCTCAGGTCCTCTGGTTGCCTAGCCTGGCTAACGCTCGACCTCTTCTCAATCTACATTGACAAGAGGTCTGGGAACCACACATTCATTTTCCCCATTTGAGGCGTGGTTTACGATTGCCCAGAGCCGTTTATTGGCCGCTACGAATGTCTGTCATATGAGTCTGTACGTAGCTCATAGCCAATCAAATCAATTATGCCAGATGACGTATGTTAGAGGGACAGCATGGGCATACCAAGGCTATTGGTGGCCATGGCAGAGAAGCAACCTCTTTACAAAGCTTCATGCTTTATGCTTTTAAAGATCTGTTTAACCCATAGTCCTGAGACAACGCTCATACCCCTTCTATCCACTGTAACTTCGACCCTCTCCAGCAGAGTTCAAGAGATTTAATCACGTTTAACTTTTTAATCACCCCCCCCACCCCACCCCCCCTTTGTTTTTCACACCAAACCAACTGTAACCACCTCACTTGTGATCGTCCTGATTGCCCAAGGAGCCGACTGAGTTCCAGGCCGGTTACCAAGGCTACAGCACAACAGAGCCCCCTCTAAGTACCCCATCCCCAACCCCCACCCACCCACCCCCACCCCAGTATCTACTGCTAAAGGGTGAGACCACATGAACGTGTAACAACAAATGAATACCGCATACCGCCACAGCCACAGATTTAGTTCTAAGAAACGCGCTGGGAGGAAAAGAAAACACAAAGGCAGCCCTCACAACACTCCCCTCCGCCACCACCACCACCTCCATCTCATCCACCACTTCCACCCTCTAGCCTTGAACCACAACAACCCAGTTTCCACTAATAGTCGCCAGGCTGTTACTCAAAACAGGGAATTCCTTTTGGCTGACAAGGGAGGCAAACGGATTCACAGGAGCTGTTAAAACCACTCAAAGTGTTTCTTAGTAGCTGTGCGGTGAGATTAGTTATCGGCTGTTCTGAACTTAAAATCTAAAATCGTAGCTTTATCCTTCACGTCAGTTCCAAAATGAGAAGGATGAATACCACATCTTTACCGAAGCCCACTTACAATATTACAATGATAATTAGCAGGATTCATAGGCTTTTACTTATGTTAAAAAAAAAGTGCTTCCAAACAGGCCTAGATTTGAGGCCCATTGTGTGGAAAACAAAGTAATTGGCCAATGGGGGATCAGTGCATTGACCACCGTGCGTTAACATGGAAATGCCCCGGTACACAGAGAGCATCTCACCAAGGGGACATTCTTAAGTTGTGTACACGCTAAGAAGAGAGATCACATATTGTCCCAGGTGCACATCAACAGTGCGGCCCTTGGGACGGGCCTCCGATACGGGTCAGGGATCAGCTGCTCTCAGACACATCGGACTGCACTCTAACCCTCCTTCCTCAAGCCTATACTCGCCGGCTCAGCATCATCATCGTCTTCTGGGGTTTGTCTCAGGTTTCCTTTGCTATAACAACTGTCACGCAGCCTAGCGTGGTTGCGCCGATTTTAACGCCAGTGTGAAAATGTCCGTAATTAGCATGACGGAGATGCGATACCGGGGGTGGGGCCTGGTGAGTATCTCATGGTTCACGCCATGGTTTTTTCCTGAAAGGAGAGAAGCACTGGCAGAGAGAGTTGGTGCGAGCTGCAGTCTTTGCAGTTCTATAAGACTTCATCTAGGAATCCCATGAGCAGTGGAGCCTGAAACACCAGTTTTTGATAACACTGACCAGGAGTTCTCGGGAAAAGAGAAGATAGAGCTGAAACAGATTTTTATGAAAGGCAACCTTTTTTTAGGTCCCATAAACTGCTATGGAGGGTTTTCGCTAACAAAGACTTCAATGTCTGAGCAAGTGCGCATCTTGAAAACAGCTCTTCAAGGCAGCTATTAAAAGGAGCTGAATTGAAGCCAAATAATTTTCCTTCAGACAAGGCCAACTCCTTAACGTGTCAACAAGGTCACTCTTTGAGAATGCGACTTTATAAATGAGTATTGCTGCAAAAGAGGCTTTATTGGGACACCTTGCGATAATGTTAAAAATAGGCTACTACTGCTATGCATAGAATGATGTTATCGTGACCTAATCATATCCTCCGGTCATGCCATCAGAACACATGACCTGCAACGTTTGGACATCCACAGATCCACAAGTTATCTTTCCCACTTGGTTGTTGCCAAATACCTGGCAGCCTAAAACGACGAATCACTGCAGCTGGGGATTTACACCGTAAGGTCAACCACATCATCACAGCCCAGAGTTGCTGAGTGGGCTAAATCCTGCCCTGTTTCCTCCTCCCACCACCTAGGACAGCAGCACTGCAGAGGTTTACAGTCACAAGTCACCAGCTTGATTTCTCTAGACAAATCTCTCATTCAGTGTGAATATTGCCGGCAGCAGTAGCTTTGATTAAGGGCTATTACGATTTCCGTGAAAATCCAATCTCCTTGATGCCATGTTTTACCCTTGCACAAGTGGAAACACACAAGCCTATCAGAGCAACACCCGACTGAATAAACAGAGGTCTGTGTGGCAGGGCCTAACAGCAGTGGATTTTTGATATACATTTTTCAGAATAAGCAAGTGCAAGAATGTGATTGTGTGGTTTGCATTTGAATTGACCCTTGAAATCAAAATGAGTGTTGAATAAAGTATTTAAAGAGTTCATTAAACTCTTGCTGAAATAAATCATGAACCAAACACGTCGTTGCAGTGTCTGCTAAGTCCATCCAAAACCGCAGTGCCAGTGAAGAATGAGCGTCAAAGGCAAACAGGGGAGCAGACAACAATAAATGGAGCCCGAAGATTCAGCTGTTGTGTCTTTAAATTGCGAAAATACTAGAGATCCTACATGTTAATCAACGACCAATGTTTATTGATTGGAAGATTCAAAACCTCTTCCTACACTTTGCCATGTGATTTATCATACGTCAAGCAACTGCATGTTATTTCACTTTGGAACTTCTACTTTTACAGCGTGGACACACGTGGACAGGTGACGTAAACTAGGTCAGCTTTATATAATAGGCGGTTTGGTATGAAGATTGATGATGAATGAAAGATGCATGCTGCAATACCGGTTTTCATTATTTTACGTCACTTAAAGGGGACAACAACATGATGTAAACTAGAACCACACACGCACACACACACGTTGCCTGTTTGACACCTTACTAACGTCATGCCAGACCTCTTGAGGGGTTGTGTCAGCAGTTGTCTATTTCTGGCGATTCGTGGCCATGAGCTAAAAACATTTGTGGCTGAGCTGGACCCGTTTCATTAGTGATGAGCAGGCCCACTATAATGTAATAATCATTATTTTAAAGAAAATTAATTAAAGGCCTAGTCCTATATCAAAAGAATAAGTTGATTCAGAACAAATGTGTCAATTTGATCTGTGAAATACACAAACACTAAATACAATAACAAATAAATAAATAGGCCTACTATTTAAATTTTACTACAAGTTAAACTCAAGTGAGTGAAAGACTGAAAAAACTGCAAAAAAAAGTTTTTTACGTATTAAAGTTTTGGAATATATTTTGCATCGCAAATGGAATTTGCCTTTTTAAAATGTTCTCACATAAATGTCTTACCAAGTTTCCTTAGAGGGTCGTTAGACTTTTCCACCGCTGTCTTCTGTTCATTGCGACTAGCTTCTGGTTTCTTGCTGCTCCCTAACATTATTCAAAGTCGAGCCGAGCGCAAGATAAGTCGTGGCGGCCAGACCGAGAACGCAGGTGTCCACCCCGGAGCTAGTATCAGCGCTTGTGGCTCAAGTGGTGTTGGAGGAAAGAGGGGAAAGCTTAGTGCGAAAGTAATTCCCCGAACCCAAGTCCCTCCCAAGCATTGCGATGCCCGCGCGATGTGCGTAATTTGATGCCAATCCCATGCGCGCTTTTAAGTCCCTAAACAAACGAAGGAACGCGCCTATATGATGTATAAATCTGCTGCAATGTTTCGGTTTAAATTCTACTACTGCTACTACTACTTCTGCTCAAAGGGCGTCACTGATTGAGTTATGTAATGGGAACAGTTGAAATGAAAAGAAAAGGGGTGGCAGTAGGAACTGATTTGTTTTCGGGGAAATGTTTTCCCCAGAAAAAAATACTACTTACGGTAAGAGGGATACACATATAAAAGTAACCAACAGAGTCGCTCTTGAGAGAAAAAAAAACCATGGTATTCTTTTGTCTTGTTTATTTATCCAAAAACTATAATATGGCTCCATCTGGTGGTAATTAAATGTAGCTGCGTAAAAGAGGGCCATACGCAGGATAGATTTTTAATACAAAATAATCAAACCTCGATGAGGTTTTAATGTTAAATTTACCCTTAAATGGCCTATCCTGCCAAACTGAATGTATTGCCTGCCGTTACATATATGAACTAATGACATAATTTCATCCATGTTTGTCTTACAAGCTGTTGTGTTTAAGTGTACCTTACATTTTCTTCATGTACAAGTAACATCGAAACCTGAGTGGAAAAATACTACATCTTTACCAACTGGCTACCCTACCCGTGCACTGAATGCATATACTGTAGCCATGCTCTGAATAATCAGAGTAACACACAAGGGTATAGCCCTCCAAACCACATGGGTTCACACACTGTCAACAAGCAACACCCGGTAATCCTGCCTAGGTTTAGTTGATCTGCCACATTGTAAATGAGTAAGAAAAAGACCCATGTTTTGCAGTGGTCTCAAATCATGCACTTCCTGATCAAAAGGCTATCCACCATTGCTTGAATTGTGAGGCCCGGGGAGCACGCCCACACAGTAGTGTGTATATTTCATCTCTCAATTGCAGTAAGAACCGCGATAGACGGGGGAGATTAACTCACGTCTGGTAAGCCGCTCTCAACCAGTGATCTATGCAGCAGCATAAACTAGGGCTTCCTGCTGCATCTCTCCCTCTGAGACAGAGAGATCCTGGAATGCAGATATGATAGTGCCATCAATCATATGAAACCTGCCAATCAAGACTCACCACCAAATATGCTACTTCTCACCAATGATGAAGACGGAAGTATCTGTGAGGTCATTGTCATAATCTTAATCTGCCATAACCATGTCCTTGTACTGTTTGGTGTGTGTGTGTGTGTGTGTGTGTGTGTGTGTGTGTGTGTGTGTGTGTGTGTGTGTGTGTGTGTGTGTGTGTGTGTGTGTGTGTGTGTGTGTGTGTGTGGTAACCATAAACCTAACCCATTGCATTTGCTAGAGACTCGCAAAGGCCATTTCATTCAAGTTCTAAGTTCGTCTGTTGTGATTGAGACTTGCATTTGCATGATGAAGGAGACAGGACCATCACACTACTAGACAACAGAGTACATTCAGTTTGCAATAGTGGCTAAATGGAATTACTGTCCCCCACCCTGTACAATGCAACCGTAGTGGGTTTTGCATGTGCGAGGGACACTCCTGCTACACATAAAAGGGACTTTATTCTGCACTGTCCTAGAACTATAGCTGGAGGCTCCATGTATATTTTATGTAGGGAACTAACCAAAGGGTTAACTCATTTTGGCCATGAATCTTTCTTCAATTAATGCAGTAAAGCCTAAATTAATATTGGCTTATGCCTCTGATTATCAGGCTGTAGGCTTTATGACGGGCACCTTAGATCAGAGACCGTCTATTCCCCAGAAATAAATCACTCATGTGAACGATCCAAAGAACAATTGAAATAAAAAAATAAAAGCCTGCTCGGTCTGATTATCAAGTACAACTCGTACAGTGGTAAAGACTGATCGACCCTTATTCCAGTGGAAAATATAATATTGACGCTATACATGTAAATACAGAGAAGTGAAACCAGTCTCTGGGAATTAGACTGGCCCTGCGCAAATATGGCCTATTTAGCTGCTACCTAGCTGATACGCTTTTCATCATTCCTCGACACAATTTACACCCCAACGCGTATTGAATACTGGAATGATTGGTCAACGAGTACATTTTCTTAGTCTTTGGCTTTATTTATATAACAATGTAAACCAGATAGCCTATGCCCGTCCCATTGTAGCTAGCCAATGTTAGCATTGCTAATACGAAACCGCTGAATGCAAAACACTAGGAATTGCATCGCGTTTATTTCTTTATGGGCGTATTCATAAAATGAAATTGCTTGTACGTTTAATTATCGATCGGTTTTTTTTATTATGGGGTTGACTATCTCTATACCTTCAATGGCTAACCAACGTTTAGCCCACGTTAGCTGGCTAGCTTATCATTAGCAGACGACGCACAAACACTGCACATTATGTTGAGAGAAAGCTGCGCCATAACGCTTGAACTAGATTTTAAATCATATTTCTCTAGGAACAACACAAATATATTCAGAAAGTGTGAGCCCTCCCGACCAACCCTTTAAAGCAGGGACAGGCCCTTTGCTGTTGTTTTCGAGGTCGCAGCTCAACAATAACTATCGTTTGTTTACGCCGCATAGTTACTCTAGCCCATTCGCAACACGGTATCACTCCGCTCAACGGCGAACATTTTCACAATTAATAATTTCACGGTGGTTGGTTTACTCGAATGGCGGATATTAACATTGACTTAGAATAACAGAACGAATCGACGTTATCAATCTCGACCAAACAAACACGTAGTGTTGTTAACTCGTATAAACGGTTAAAGGGGACTACTTTCCCGAAGTAGAACGTCTTATTGTAGTCGAAATGCTGGAGGACTTCTATCTTTGGTAACTCACGTATGGGTTTATTAAAGATAGTTCAAGGTAGAATAGGTTTTATATGCAACAGAAATATATAGAACTCGTCTGCAGTCATATTGTAACGCAATTTTAGAATACATCGGTTGTTTTTTCTTTACTATGGTTTGCGAAACCCCCCTTTATTTGGTTTTTGGTAGTGGCCAAAAATGCCCAGGGTGGATTTTCTCACGTGGTTACTATATTTTTGATCGACATCTAGGCCAACCAATGAGAAAAAACGATAAGCTTAGCAACAGCAAATTCGTTGTATTGACCAATTGCTGGAGAGATGGGTAGGCCACTATCAGCTGAAGATCCTAACACATGATTGGTTTAAACATGTGCCTGTTATAGACTGTTTGTGGGGTTTGTAGTTCAGTCGGTAGGAGTTCCCTAGCACTTCACCAAATTGAAAACTACACGACCCATATCCCAGCTTGTGCTGTAAGCAACAGCATGCGCTCTGGTAGAGGCGGAGCCACTATATAAACGCGAGCTCCTTCTTCTTGAGTAGCACACTGGACACTGTTGTGGCGACGTAACGGTGTCTTCGGGTGGAAGATAGCTATGGTAGCACTGAAATAGTTAACGGTAGTTAGCAACAGTAGCCCTGACGAATCGTTTGGGGAACAACAATTAACTTGGTATTTAACTAATATTAACTTTTTTTAATAACGATTATTATTTGTCAAAAGTTAGGCTTAACTTTTCAAAGAAGAGCAGCGTTATCTTAAAAACAACAGTATTTTTTTTTTTTTGGGGGGCTGAAATTTTAATATGTTCAAAAAAACCTCCGAAGCTGTATTGGGATAGGGACGTCATTTGAGATGTGGTAAGACAAAAGACCCTCTACACAAGACCAGGATGACAGAACCAGCCAGTGACCAGAACCATCACCTGAAAACTTCAGATACCCCATCAGGTGGGAGTGGACCCTCTTCGGCGCATCCGCCGACCAGTGACCATGCGGTCCCCGAGTCGGGCGATAGGGGGCGCCAGAGAGACCCGCAGCCCAAAGCGGAAAACGGCGCTGTGGTTATCAGCGCTGACAAGTTATGGCAAATGCGAGGCGGACAGAGGGAGGTGTGTCGAGCCCTAGCTGCCGGAAACTCTCTACCTAAATGCCCCGTGGCGGTCCAACACTGTCAAGGACCGGCCGTGGACGCGTCAGGAGACGGGAATTTTGCCGCACACGGCAACAGCGGAGACGGACCGCTGGAGGAGACTTTGAGCCAAGTGCAGGGGGAGAGTGGCTCACACGTTGACACCGGCCCCGGATCAGATGCGCGCCTGGGCAAGAAGAAGCACCGACGCCGTCCGTCCAAGAAGAAGCGTCGCTGGAAGCCCTACTTCAAACTTTCATGGGAGGAGAAAAAGGCCCTCGACGAGCGGGAGACCGCCCGGGCTTCCCGGGTGAGGGAGGAGATGTTCGCCAAGGGGCTCCCCGTGGCCCCGTACAACACCACCCAGTTCCTGATGGACGAGCACGACCGAGAGGAGCCCGACCTGAACACAGAGACCGGGCCGAGGCGACTCTCCGGCCCCGGTGTCCGCCCGGAGGACACTGCCAGCGAGGAGGACTTCATGGAGAACGAGGAGGAAGAGGATGACGGCAGCTGCGGTGGCAGTGACGGCATTGGGAGACCTGGAAACGCGGGAGGAGAATTCCTCCAGAGAGACTTTTCCGAAACCTACGAAAGGTACCATGTCGAGACTCTCCAGAATATGAGCAAGCAGGAGCTAGTCCAAGAGTACCTGGAGCTGGAGAAGTGCATGTCCCGCCTGGAGGAGGAGAACAACCGACTGCGACGCAGCAGCACCGAGCCGGGGGTCACCGCCGAGAGCCCGATGTCCCCCGGGGACCCCGCGGCGACCCGGGTCCGGGAGCTGGAGGGGGAGCTGGAGAGATTGCGGGGGCAGAACGACGCGCTCCGTCTGCAGAGTCTGCCAAATAACGAGCGAGGTCCTGTTGTGACTAACTGAGGGGGGCGGGGGTCATGTGTTTTCCTTTAATTGTTTTGTTATCCAATCGGTTCCGTGATTGAATTGCTTGTACACTTGTACAATTCATTTTCTATTTGGACTTTGCGCCATCTTATTCAAACTTTTCAAGAGGTAATGTAAATATTTACAAAAAATAATAATATTCCTTTTATGAAGCGAATGTATTGAGACTACGAAACTAGTTTTTTTTTCCTCTCTTGTTAATATACATTTAAAAATACTGTCCCATTTTGAATCGATGTTAATGGTTGATTTTCAAAAAATGTAATTGTTCAAGTGCAGCTTATTGGACCGGCTTGCAAAGTGTTTTGTTATTTTGCAGGAAAAATTAATAAATCAAACCTTGGAAGAACATTTGTGTTTTATTGGGACGTTTCTGCAAATATAGGATCATGCGTTTTAAAATGACCCGAAGATGGGCTGCAGAATAAACGAGGGGGATGGGAAGGCCTACTGTTCCCCATGTGCGACAGGAGGACTTCTGGGCCCATCCTACCAAGTCTGATCAATGTTATTGTCCTCATGTATAAAGCTTTACGCGCAAATTATAATCGATTTAATATTTGTTCATTTGGGCGGGTTAGCCGACCGAATGCATTTTCAACAGCATTCAGTCTATACCTTAATAGCTTATCAATATCCAAAACGGTAGGCCTATATTTGTAAGTTGTTTATGATGGGCGAAGCTTCGGAGAGGAGTCCCTGTGCACAGACAATGTGCAGGAGAAACTGGGAGGCGCATGGCCGCGTCGGTCCACTAGAGGGCACCCTTTGTCTTGTGTTCACGTTGGGCACGACACACGCCTCTGAAGAACTTATTTATTAATCATGAATAATCACTGTCTTGGACTTCATTGTTTCATATGAAGGGAGTTATATGCTCTAATATCTTCTGCTCGTAAATGATTTTGTTGTTGCCCTGATCCGTTATTAAAAGCACAGTACACAGGAAAAAGTCCTTTTCATATCAGATAGTTTTACTCAAAGCAATTCAAAATGTACACATTACAATATGTTACATATTTAGACAGTATTTACAAAAAAATCTTCCATTACAAGAACCAAAACAGTCACATTTCAGACGACTAACACAGCGAGTAGTGTGTTAACAGTTCGATTTTTCCATAACAATTTTGCAACCCGTCACACGAAACCATATGGTGACCGACGGTACCGACGCGTCTTTACAGTCTCTTGTCACTTTTAAGTCTCGCGAGAATAACTTGTCAGGTGTACCATATTTGCATGACCTCAGCTTTTCTGTTCAACAAATGTAGCTGAGATAAACCTATGCTCCCCCAACCCCGTTTAGCAGCATCGGTAAGTAGCTGTTTGCGCCTGTATTATTGGCAGAGAGAGAGAGTGAGTGCATAGTAATGTACTTGGCTTGGTTGTGCTTGTAACAGACTGACAGACAGACCTCTTTATATTCGATGCACTACAGAGCGTCAGTTGGTGCGTCAGATAACCGCGGAACTAATGGAGATGGAGAATGAGTAGACCATGGCACCGCAAGAAAATAAAAAAAGAAGTATCCAGTATACAGGCACTTGTAGGACTAATCTTGAGGTAACTTGAAACAGAAATAAAATATTTTCTTCGTATCCCGTTTGGGGGGGCTTTTCTGACACACGCAGATCTGCCTTATATAACAATGATAAATATTATTATTCCTTATAAAAAAAAACAACGTGTTTTCGTGATGCCTGTTCTCAAAATCAAAAGCTGTGATTAAGAAAACGGTACATTACATGTGGATGCCTTATGTTCCGTCGGTGATAGGAGTGGCTTAATTACAATGGAAAATAGCGGAGTCGATTCTGGGTATGCGAGAAAAAAAGAAGACATGCAAAACCCTTTCAATCTGATCATTGTATTGGTTGCCGAGCGCTGAAAAAAAGCAACGATTTTTCACAAGATTGACATGCTGTTGAATCATTTAACAAGTGCTATCGGACACATTATGTCACTGAACCAAAAGCCAATCCAAGCCTGGCATAGAAAGGCTGCATGATTACTGAGGTAACAGTTTCGCCTTGCATGTCATCGTCATAGTTTTTGTATTTGATAATGCAATATTTATATATTTTCTGGAAACAGAGGAGGGGGTTTTGCATAGCGGCGAGAATCAACCGGGAAGGCATCCGTTTGTGAGCTAAAGATTCAGGTTTTGTTTCTTACTTGCTTTTTGTCTGTGTGTGTGTGTGTGTGTGTGTGTGTGTGTGTGTGTGTGTGTGTGTGTGTGTGTGTGTGTGTGTGTGTGTGTGTGTGTGTGTGTGTGTGTGTGTGTGTGTGTGTGTGCGTGTGTGTGCTGTCTGTGTAATGCAACTGTTCAAGTAGCATATCAACTGAAAAAGATTGATGTGTATGCACCTTTTTGTAAACCATAACGAAATAACAAGGAGGAAAGTTAAAACAAATATAACATATTTATATTTACATGGTTAACTTACACAAGGCTTTTTACAAATGTTACAAAATAGTTAGACACAAACACCTGAACACTTAGACATTATCACAAACGTGGCTGAGCGAACACACAGACACATATAGACAACGTTAGTAAAAAGTACTCTCAAACAAGCTTTTTCTGTCAGCTCTGCATGTGTAGTGTGTGTGTGTGTGTGTGTGTCCCATGAGTGACCGTAGTACTTACTGTATTAAAGTGTCTGTGGTCTAAGAAGTAACAGAGTGGGAAGACTTGTATACAAAGCCAGCTCTGGCTACAAAAAAAAAAGAAGGCTTAAAATCCTGCTTTAAAAGTAAGCCACTAAGACTCTGTGTAATCGAGTTGCGTTTCATTACTGCGTTGTGTGTCGCTTGATTAAGTAACGGTGTGTATGAGTGTGTTTGTATCAAAGAGTTAGAAATAAACCGAAAGTAATGAATGGCGCGCTGTCTGTATTCTCCGGTCCCGGCTTTCTACAGTATTCTTGGCAATAGGGAAATAATCTTTTATTTTTTAAGCTTGCTGCAAACACCGTACTCTGAGGAACCCAAAGGAGGTTTACTCCCCTCCAGCACCTTACCCGGCTCAGGGAACAAACCTGACTTAATCTCTGGGGTTCCGCTTGAAGCCGGACAGGAGGAAACACGACCCGAGTCCATCAGACGACCGCGTGTGACTACGATTTCTTGGCTGCGTAATAGACTGCGACACAGTTGTCGTCGCCCCTGTGTCCGAAACCCCTTTCACAATGTTTCCGATTAATAGAGCACACGAGAATACAAAAACAAAAATAAAAAAAGTTAAAAAAAGAACTGTTAATAAATACTTTGGCAACACTGGAACGCCCTTCGCCATGCTAAGAGAGCTGACCAAAACAAAAGAAGGGTGGGAGGTCGGGTCCAGACGGGTCCTTTGGTCTTCTCCATGTCTGTGGATACCTCTGTACCTCAAGAGCCGGCGGTCCCCCGATGGAAGAGTCTGGGTCTGCGGCTCTGTGGAGTCAGGGGCCCGTGGGAGGGGTCCGTGGTGGTCCGGGGATCTCAGAGGTACTGGGAGAACCGAGAAGGAGGGGCTCTGCGTGAGGTTGGGGCGTCCTCCCCGCCTGGCTCCGGCTCCGGGTCGAGTCTCTGCAGGGTGGGGGGGGGTGCTGCCGGCTTGGCCAGGCCGGAGGCGATGGGAGTCAGGGGCAGGTCTCCGGTCAGCAGCAGGGGCCGCTTGCCGGTGGTCTCGGTGGGGGACGCCACCACGGTGTGCCGGCGCCAGGCGCGTCTCTTGCGGCGCGTCTCGGGCGACAGCGGCTTCCTCAGGCCCACGATGCGCAGGTCGTCGGCCGAGCCCAGGAGGCGGGCCCTCACCTGCTCCACCAGGGAGCCCCGCCCCTGGGCCTGGCCCCCGGAGGGGGCGAAGGAGGCGGCCTCCCCGGGGACCGGCGAGGCCAGCCGGGCGGGCGCCGGGCGCAGGCTCTCCTGGCTGCTCCCCGACGAGGGGTTGGTCCGGGAGGCGTCCCGCTTCGGTCGCGGCCCGCCCTCGGCCCTGTCTGCCCTGTCGGGGCCCAGGGAGTCCAGCAGGTCCATGGAGCGCGCCTTGGCCTTCTTGCGGGCCAGCGTGTCGCACTGGATTAGCCGGTGGGAGTTGAATGAGGGCCGCGAGTGCAGCCGGTGGGCGGCGGCCGAGGAGGACGACGACGAGGGGGTTGTGGAGCCGGCGCCGCCCTCGCCCCTCTCAGCGGGCTCCGTGGGCGGGGCCAGCAGCGGCGTGGGGCTGAGGACGGGCGGGGGCGACTTATAGTGGGTGTAGAGGAAGCTGCGTTGTGACGCCGCCGTCGCCGCGGGCGATGCAGGGGACGCGGGCGGCTGGGCCTCGGTGGGGGGCGTTGCCGTGGCGGCGGCGGCGGCGACGGCGGCGGCGACGGCGACGGCGGCGGGCACCGGGTGCTTCTCGGGCCGCTCCTGGGTGACGGAGCGCGAGGCGAAGCCGCTCTCGTTGTCCGTCTCGCTGACCAGCTCGCTGTTCTCGTCGTCGGCGTCGTCGCCGTGGGAACGCAGGCTCCGTCCCAGCGTGGACAGCGTGGAGTAGCCCGAGACGATGGAGCGCGCGTCTTCCGGCGATCGCCACGGCGACCCTTTGGCCCCCGCCCTGTCCTTCTCCACCTCCTCAACCTCCTCCTCTGTCTCCTCCTCCTCCTCCCGGGGCATCGAGGCCCCCTGGCTCCGCTCCTCCACCTGCGTGGCGAGGAGGAGCGTCTCGCCCGGAGCGCCCGACACACCCACCCCCCCGCTCTCCTCCGTCACCTGTACGATCGTTTGGAACGCCTCCTGCCTCCTCGCCACATCCTGCTCCCTTTCCTCCTCTTCCTCCTCCTCCTCCTCCTCCTCATCCTCCTCTCCCACCGCCCGTGGGGCGGTGACCCCGGCAGGTGACTCCGCCTCCTCGCCCTCCTCCGACTCCACCGATTGGCTGGGTTTGATGGGCTCCTGCTCCGAGTCGTCGTCAGTGCTACTGGCGCCGCGGCGGCCGTGGCGCTTGCGGCGCTTGCGGCCCGTGACGGCCGACATGATGGACAGCGTCAGGAAGTCCTTGGCCGTCAGGTCCTTCTTGGAGCCCCAGGACATCTGGGAGAGGGAGTGGCGGGTGAGTGGACCGTCGCTGGCCGGTGGATTTAAACGCCGTTTTCTACATCTTCTAAACGGGGCTTGGAGATTTGAATATTTCTAAGTGTGAGGATATGCGTCCTGAACGTATGAGACGTTGTGTCTCTTATGGTTCTTTTAGACTGCATTTTATTCTGTATTTTATACTGTTTGTTGTGTGAGGCTGTTTGTTTTAGAGGCTGCATAAGCTAATTTCGTTGCATGGATCTACGGACAAATTAATGACAATTAAATTTTATTCTATTCTATTCCATTAGACGTTTTAAAGGAACTAGTTCTAGCTGTCCCTAAACTATTAAACATCAACCCAAACGAGGTATTCCCCACCCAATAGACAGATTTTTTTAATTCATGGTCAAGGATATAGTACCAGAATGTTTCATAGACGGTACTTGGTAATCCCACTTATTTAACATTTGGATTTCTCTTCATTTAAATCTAGATTTGGACTAGGATCAATCTGGAACACTACCGTGTCATAACTTGTTTTTGGCTTTAGTTTGTTGCTGTGAATATGCTCATGGTTGTCATGTCGGAGGTCTACAAACACAGGTATACACAGTGGATAACCTAAACAACACCGAGCCAATCACGGCTGACCACAGCAGACCAGACACCCCCATTGTGCACACTGTCCTTTCTACCACAGCTCTGTACCGTCACAGTGGAATTCTGGGTATTTATTTAGCCTTTATCTGACAAATGGAGGACAATATGCCTTTTCCAAATTCAACATTACAGTACAAGTTATAATAACATCATCATTCATAAAAATGGCATCTTACTTTATTGCGCTGTTTAAACTGGGAGGGATACTGAGAATGAATGATTGTCTTGATACACCATTTAATTGATTCGATTAAATTGCCAGTGGAGATAAATGCATTCATCTTGTATGGACCGGAAAAAGCCAGTGTGTGTTCTGAGGGAAACATCTAAACTCAGCCCTTCTACCCCTCCCCATCAGTGGAGCCTCCTTACCTTGGATTTAGCACCTTCACTATTGGTTGAGTCTGTCGGGAGAAGGAGAGAAAAACAGATCAGACCCTGAGCGTGCACGTGAGTTCAGGGAGGGTGCGCTGCAGAGGTGGGCACAGAGAGGTTTGGACCTGTTTTTTCACATGTTTAACTATTGTTGTTATTGTCTGTGTATTTTTAACGTGTACCTAGTGTTGTTAATTCGGTGTGTTTTTACATGTATTACTAGTGTTCACATTGTCTATTTGTTTTAAAATGTTTAACTAGTACTGTTGACATTGCACGTGTATTTTTACATGTATAATTAGTATTGATTACATTGTCTGTTCATTTTACATGTATATCTAATATTGCTGATATTGTCAGTGTATTTTTACATGTACAATAATTAGTATTGATTACATTGTCTGTGTATTTTTACATGTATAACTAGCATTGGTAACGGATCTCGCTGTGAAGCCAGAACTCGTTGCCCCCCTGAACGGTATGGGATCAGCGTGCTGCTAGAGCAAGGCATGTTGGGTCAGAGGCAGAGGGGGAGTCTGTATTAGGAAAACCACGGCACGCGCTGATGACATCACGGAAAAACACGATGTCCACAACATCAACCAGCGAGGAGAGGCGGGGTGCGTGGTGGGAAGCGCGTGAAAGCAGGAGGGATAAAAACAAGTTTGGGGGCGCTAACTCTTTCTCTTACATTGACACAAAACACTCTCTTCTTCTATTTACCTTTCATAGCCATGCATAACCATACGCCAGGTGGAGGGGTGAGAGGGAGAGTGGGAGAGTGTGTGTGTGTGTGTGTGTGTGTGTGTGTGTGTGTGTGTGTGTGTGTGTGTGTGTGTGTGTGTGTGTGTGTGTGTGTGTGTGTGTGTGTGTGTGTGTGTGTGTGTGTGTGTGTGTTGTTCATCTCTGCGTGTGTGTGTGTGTGTTGTTGGTCTGTGTGTGTGTGTGTCTGAAAGTTTGTATTGTTTGTGTGTGTGTGTGTGAAAGTTTGTGTGTGTGTGTGTGTATGTGTGTGTTGCTTGCAGATGTGTGTATGTACTTTTCTGTGTGTGTGTTGCTTGTTTGTGCGTGTGTGTGTGTGTATGCGTGTGTTGCTTGTCTGTGTGTGTATGTGCTTGTCTGTTTGTGCGTGTGTTGCTTGTTTGTGCGCGTGTGTATGTGTGTGTTGCTTGTCTGTGTGTGTATGTGCTTGTCTGTGTTGCTTATTTGTGCGTGTGTGTGTTGCTTGTGCGCGTGTGTGTATGTGTTTGTTGCTTGTCTGTGTGTGTATGTGCTTGTCTGTGTGTGTGTGTTTCGCTTGCCACCCTTAAAGGCAGCGGGTGAATAGGGATTTTGAGGGTGGGTGCGAAATGTCTCTCTCTCTCTCTCTCTCTCTCTCTCTCTCTCTCTCTCTCTCTCTCTCTCTCTCTCTCTCTCTCTCTCTCTCTCTCTCCTCTCTCTTCTCTCTCTCTCCTCTCATCTCTCTCCTCTCTCTCTCTTCTCTACCCTCTCTCTCTCTCTCTCTCCTCTCTCTCTCTTCTCTCTCTCTCTCTCTCTCTCTCTCTACATCTCTTCTCTCTACCTCTCCTTCCTCTCTCTCTCTCTCTGAAGAGAGAGGCATGGGGCAAACGCTCTACTCTCCTCATTCATTCAGTCGGTTGGCTGGGTGGCAACAGAATGGCACTGGCCTTCACCGCAGGTGGAAAGGGAGACGCAGGAGTGCTGATATGGGTGGGGGGGGGGGGTAGTGATGGGTGGCGATAATGACGACACACACACAAACACCACACACACACACACCACAACACATTATGCAAACCTCCACTAATCACTTATCTGCTTCCCAGGGGTGGCGGTGGGGTTGGGGGGGATTATGTTTTATGTATGTTGCAACGCGTGTTCATTTCTCACACAAAAACAAACACTTTGGGTTTGGCAACGCTCACGCAAGCACAAACACACGCAGACGGCCGCGATGGCGGAGGTGGTGCTGGTGATAGTGGTGGAGGGAAATGGGGGTGGGGGTGGTGGGGGTGGTGGTGGTGGTGGTGGTGGTGGTGGAGTTAAAAGATCCTACCGAAGAGGCTGTTCCACAGGGTCAGCTGAGAGAGAGAGAAAGATGAGCACGGAACAAGAGGAAAGATAAGCAACAAGGCAGGAAAACAGAGCGGTCAGCTGAACGAGGAGAAGGGGGTGGAGCGGGCTGTGAGTGCCCCGCAGCCCGGTGGCAAATGTTCTGCAGCCGGCTGCACGTTGACGGAAGAGGACGTACGAGTCTGACGGGTCATCCTGCGGATCCCATGGAGGGTTGGTCCAGTAACGGGGGTAGTGGGGGGGGGTGGTAAGAGAGAGTACGGCGTGCAACTACCGTGGTGGTGGTGGTGGTGGTGGTGGTGGGCTCAATGCCCTGGCTTCCCTGGGCCTCCCTGGAAGTACCCTTGAGCAAGAGGCCTGCCCTGACCCTCTACCTGCTCTTGTAACACCTGGAGAAACTCACTGACTGGGTTGGATGATAGCTCAGGGGACGAATGAGAAGCAGCTTGAGAAATAAAATCAGCGTCGCAGCCTAAACGCACTCCTATTGGCTGTCGTGTGTCGGAGCGAGCGTGGTGGTTGGCTGGCTGGCGTCTCTCACCTGATGCCTCCCCTAGGTAGGCGGTCCGGCCGATGTTGGACAGCAGGTGGTCGATGTTGGGGGCGGGCTGCACGTCTCCCGTCTCCACTGGCGTCTGCTGGGGAGAGGTTTGGTGTCATTGAGTGAAGGCAGGGGTGCTTACACACACGCGTCGCGCACGCACGCACGCACGCACACGGTCACACACGTGCAAGAGTCCATAGTTCTAAGCAGTTAATAATACTTGTGTTAAAGGACTTTTTAGGACATTGTGTTATTTTCTGCTTGCCCATATCCAAACGAGAAGCACAGTATCATTTTTGCCATTGGAATAGTCCAGCCCTTGGTTGGACCGAGTTAGCCTTTAGCTAGTTAAGGGTTAGCCATATCAATGGAAGCAGGTGAGATAGACTAGCCATGTGTAAATACTAAGAAGGACTTCTTGGATTCACTCATTCTGTGAGCTGGTGCAAACCACACTAGGGGTGAAGTCAGACCGTGGCGGGCTGCACAGGAACTCTAAGTGGAGCTCTGAAGCAATCAAGATGCCTTTTTGATGTTATTTGATTCACTGTTTACAAAGACACGAGGGAAATCGCAGAAATATCTTCACTTTGGCAAGGCTGGAAATGGTTTGTTTCATCTTCTGCTCTGCGTCCATCGATTTTGGCTCACTCAGTATAATGGGAACCCAGTGGAGGGGAATGGTTACAGGGGAAAATAACCTTATTTCCCC